>PGSH02013566.1:0-41518 GCA_002915635.3 Ambystoma mexicanum
AGACACACCTAATGGCTGGCACGTCACATGTCAGGCACACCTCGAGGAAGGAACATCTCTTGGCAGACACACCAAATAGCTGGCACGTCTCATGCCGGGTACATCTCGAGGAAGGAACATCTCTTGACTGACACACCTAATGGCTGGCACGTCTCATGCCGGGCACACCTCGAGAAGGAACATCTCTTGGCAGTCACACCTAATGGCTGGCACGTGTCATGCCGGGCACACCTCACGGAAGGAACATGTCTTGGCAGACACACCCAATGGCTGGCATGTCTCATGCCAGTCATACCTCGAGGAAGCAACATCTCTTGGCTGACACGTCTCATGCCAGGCACACCTCGAGGAAGAAACATATCTTGGCAGACACACCTGATGGCTGGCACATCTCATGCCAGTCACACCTCGAGGAAGGAACATGTCTTGGCTGACACAACGAATGACTAGCATGTCTCATGCCGGGCACACCTCGAGGAAGGAACATCTCTTGGGAGACACACTTAATGGCTGGCACGTCTCATGCCAGGCACACCTCGAGGAAGGAACATCTCTTGGCTGACACACCTAATAGCTGGCACATCTTATGCCAAGCAAACCTCGATGAAGGATCATCTCTTGGGAGACACAACTAATGGTTGGCACGTCTCATGCCAGGCACACCTCGAGGAAGGAACATCTCTTGGCTGACACACCTAATGGCTGGCACGTCTTATGCCAGGCACACCTTGAGGAAGGAACATCTCTTGGCTGACACACCTAATGACTGGCAGGTCTCATGCCGGGCACACCTCGAGGAAGGAACATCACTTGGCTGACACACCTAATGGCTGGCACATCTCATGCCGGGCAAACCTCGAGGAAGGAACATCTCTTCAGAGACACACCTAATGGCTAGCACGTCTCATGCCAGGCACACCTCGAGGAAGGAACATCTCTTGGCAGACACACCTAATGGCTGGCATTTCTCATGCCAGTCACACCTCAAGGAAGGAACATCTCTTGGCAGACACTCCTGATGGCTGGCACGTCTCATGCCAGACACACCTGGAAAAAAGGAACATCTCTTGACAGACACACCTAATGGCTGGCATGTCTCATGCCAGGCACACCTCGAGGAAAGAACATCTCCTGGCAGACACACCTAATGGCTGGCACGTCTTATGCGAGGCAAACCTCGAGGAAGGAACATCTCTTGGGAGACACACCTAATGGCTAGCACGTCTCATGCCAGGCACACCTCGAGGAAGGAACATCTCTTGAGAGACACACCTAATGGCTGGCACGTCTCATGCCATGCACACCTCGAGGAAGGAACATCTCTTGGCAGACACACCTAACGGCTGGCACGTCTCATGCCGGGCACACCTCGAGGAAGGAACATCTCTTGGGAGACACACCTAATGGCTGGCACGTCTCATGCCGGGCACACCTCACAGAAGGAACATCTCTTGGCAGACACACCTAATGGCTGGCACGTCTCTGCCGGGCACACCTCGAGGAAGGAACATCCCTTGGCAGACACACCTAATGGCTGGCACGTCTCATGCCAGGCACACCTCAAGGAAGGAACATCTCTGGGAGACACACCTAATGTCTGGCACGTCTCATGCCAGGCACACCACGAGGAAGCAACATCTCTTGGCAAACACACCTAATGGCTGGCATGTCTCATGCCGGGCACACCTCAAGGAAGGAACATCTCTTGGGAGACACACCTGATGGCTGGCACGTCTCATGCCAGGCACACCTCTAGGAAGGAACATCTCTTGGCAGACAGACCTAATGGCTGGCACGTCTCATGCCAGGCACACCTCGAGGAAGGAACATCTCTTGGCAGACACAGCTAATGGCTAGCACATCTCATGCCAGGCACACCTCGAGGAAGGAACATCTCTTGGCAGACACACCTAATGGCTGGCTGGTGTCATGCCAGGCACACCTCGAGGAAGTAAAATCTATTGGCAGACACACCTGATGGCTGGCACGTCTCATGCCGGGCACACTTCGAGGAAGGAACATCTTTTGAGAGACACACCTAATGGCTGGCAGATCTCATGCCAGACACACCTCGAGGAAGGAATATCTCTTGGCAGACACACCTAATGGCTGGCACCTCTCATGCAAGGCACACCTCAAGGAAGGAACATCTCTTGGCTGACGCACCTAATGACGGGCACGTGTCATGGCGGGCACACCTCGAAGAAGGAACATCTCTTGGCAGACACACCTAATGGCTGGCATGCCTCATGCCAGGCACACATCAAGGAAGGAACATCTCTTGGCAGACATGCCTAATGGCTGGTACGTCTCATGCCAGGCACACCTCGAGGAAGGAACATCTCTTGGCAGACACACCTAATGGCTGGCACGTCTCATGCCAGGGACCCATCAAGGAAGGAACATCTCTTGGCAGACACACCTAATGGCTGGCACATCTTATGCCAGGCAAACCTCGATGAAGGAACATCTCTTGGGAGACACAACTAATGGTTGGCACGTCTCATGCCAGGCACACCTCGAGGAAGGAACATCTCTTGGCTGACACACCTAATCGCTGGCACGTCTTATGTCAGGCACACCTTGAGGAAGGAACATCTTTTGGCTGACACACCTAATGGCTGGCACGTCTCATGTCAGGCACACCTCGAGGAAGGAACATCACTTGGCTGACACACCTAATGGCTGGCACATCCCATGCCGGGCAAACCTCAAGGAAGGAACATCTCTTCGGAGACACACCTAATGGCTAGCACGTCTCATGCCAGTCACACCTCAAGGAAGGAACATCTCTTGGCAGACACTCCTGATGGCTGGCACGTCTCATGCCAGACACACCTCGAAAAAAGGAACATCTCTTGGCAGACACACCTAATGGCTGGCACGTCTCATGCCAGGCACACCTCGAGGAACGAACATCTCTTGGCTGACACACCTAATGGCTGGCACGTCTCATGCCAGGCACAACTTGAGGAAGGAACATCTCTTGGCAGACACTCCTGATGGCTGGCATGTCTCATGCCAGACACCCCTCGAGTAAGGAACATCTCTTGGCAGACACACCTAATGGCTGGCACGTCTGCTGCCAGGCACTCCTCGCGGAAAGAACATCTCGTGGCTGACACAACGAATGGCTGGCACGTCTCATTCCAGGCACACCTCGAGGAAGGAACATCTATTGGCTGACGCACCGAATGGCTGGCACGTCTCATGCCAGGCACACCTCGAGGAAGCAACATCTCTTGGCAGACACACCTAATGGCTGGCACGTCTCATGCCAGGCACACCTCGAGGAAGGAACATCTCTTGAGAGACACACCTAATGGCTGGCACGTCTCATGCCAGGCACACCTCGAGGAAGGAACATCTTTTGGCAGACACACCTAATGGCTGGCACATCTCATGCCGGGCACACTTTGAGGAAGGAACATCTCTTGGCAGACACACATAATGGCTGGCATGTCTCATGCCGGGCACACCTCGAGGAAGGAACATCTCTTGGCAGACACACCTAATGGCTGGCACGTCTCATGCCGGGCACACTGTTAGGCAGAAACCTGTGCAGTTCCCTTAGGGACCACTGCAAAAAGTTTGAGACCACAGGAGTTAGCAGTAAACCCAATTGGTAGCAGTCTGCACCACTCAGATTTACCTGGTAGCTGTGGCTGAGCAGTCAGACTTCTCTCAAGAAGATTTAGGCAGTATATAGAGTATACGCAATAGGGCAGGTAAATACAGTAGAACGAGCAAACACTGACCAGAGCTTTGGTGTAAATGATATATAATTATTTATTTAAAAACACATCTATAAAAACACACTGGCACTAATTGTCATACCTGCGCCATGGGCGCATCCATTTGCGCTCAATATGGACTATTTGTTTATCATTTATTTACAACAGACTCTTGGATCAATCTATATTTACGTTGGGGACTTTATTTCCCATTTGCGAGACTTTGGTGCTTTATTATTTTTTCCAACAAACTACGCATACCACAATGCACTTGGCTACAAGCATCGATTCCTGGCTGTTCCTATTGGTTATCAAAGGAACTACACCCCCCAGAAGCCCTAGGGATTTGCTCTGCTTCCACCAGCCCTGGAACAGAAAGGGAGGTGGCCGATTGCCTGCAGGTGTGCTTAGCCAGGTGCAACCAATTAGCTTGTTCTGTGCTGGGCTAGGCAGTATAAAGGCTGCTGCCTGCAGTGGCTCAGCCTCGGGCATTGAGAGTCCTTCCTCCACCTTTCGCGTCTTTCTACGGATCTTTGTATGCTGTTTACCATCACTCCTGCTTGGACCCTGCCTTGCAGCTTGCTACACCCTGCTGACTACAGCCCTAGCCTTCTGGGCTCCCTGCCTCAGTCCAGCTCCTCTGGGCTTCCTGCCTTGCAGCCTGTTACACTTCGCTGCCTGCAGCCATAGCCTTCCAGGCTCCCTTCCTCACAGCCCTGCTCCTCCGGGCTCTCCACATTGCAGCCGATCACGCTCTGCTGCCTTCCAGCCTCCGCCCTTGCCCTGCCGGGCTCTCCACATTGCAGCCGATCACGCTCTGCTGCCTTCCAGCCTCCGCCCTTGCTCTGCCGGGCTCTCTACATTGCAGCTGATCACGCTCTGCTGTCTTCCAGCCTCAGCCCTTGTCCTCTGGGCTCTCCACATAGCAGCGGATCACACTCTGCTGCCTTCCAGCCTCCGCCCTTGCCCTGCCGGGCTCTCCACATTGCAGCCGATCACACTCTGCTGCCTTCCACCCTCCGCCCTTGCCCTGCGGGCTCTCTACATTGCAGCCGATCACGCTCTGCTGCTTTCCAGCCTTAGCCCTTGTCCTCTGGGCTCCCTGCTCTGCAGCCTGCCTCACTCCAGCTGCCTACAGCCCTTGTCCTCTGGGCTTCCTACTTTGCAGCTTATCACGCCTACTACCTACCTTTTCCGCTGGGTTCTCGGCCTAGCAGCCTGCTACAGTCCTCTGCAACCTTCGACGGTCAGCGGCCCTGCCCCTCAGGGCCCACTCCTTTCTGCCCGCCCTTCTGGGTTCCTTGCCGTGCAGCCTGCTTTACTCTGCTGCCCTAAGCCCGTTTCCTCTGGGCTCTCTACCTTACAGCCCTGCTCCTGTGGGCTTTCTCATTGCTTTCCTGCTCCTCTGAGCTCTCAATCTAGTTCCTTACTGTCCTCTGCTATCCTATCCTGTTACACGGCTTTCCCTTCATTTCCTTCTGCTAGTTTGCTATCACCTCCTTTTCCGGATTTGTCTGTAAGTATCTTCTCTTGTACTGTTTGTAGACCCTTTTGTACAGAGCTTGTCTGTTGGTTCCCATCAGTCAACCTCTGCCCCTTCCCTTGTCTCGTTTCTACATTACAGACACCCATAGCTGCTGCTCCAAGCCATGAGAAATCAGCGTGGGCCTCTGTTATAGCAAACTGTGCAGAAGGCTAGAGTATTTCCTAAGGTTCGTGGAATACTCTTTTCCTAGATCTGCATACACCCCAAGAGGGGATTCATTCTGTACCTTTTCCCTTGCTACTCTGGCCTACTCTTCATTCTCTTTCCTCTCTGCTGTGTGTGTACTTATCTGTCCACTTTATTTTGGCACAACCACCCAAACCCTTTCTGGGTGTCCTGTGCCACTCTTAATAGAGTGCCATCCCTGACACTAATATCAAGCAAGTTCAAAAACACAGTCACTCAAGTATATACACTCCGTTAAGAGAATATTAGGCAAGTCTTAAGTAAAGCACCACTTATTTTCAGACAACGGTGAGCGCTTAACGCAGATGGCACTCTAATAATTCGGTTAACAGGGAGAGAAAGGTAGAGCAGAAATTGAAACAGATCCCAACACTTTCAGAAGAACACAGCAAGAGAGGAAGGCAGAATAAAACTGTGAAGTTAGAGTTCTAGAAAGCCGGATCCACTTTAAGAGGATCAGAACGAAATGTGTCCAAGCTCACACGGTTGAAAAGTGCACAAGAGTCTCGAAAAGGTTCAGAAAGGAGTTGGACCAAAAGAAAGGGATCAGTTAGATGGTCAAGAGATCAGCCCAGTCTAGAAGGTTAAGGATTTACTGTCACCTTGTAGCAATCTATAGAAAGGGAGGCCAGGCGGACACAGTACCTTGAAATGGTGAGAACACTCCAGCGGGGGCAGTTGTTCCTGGCAGCGGTGGCGAGTCGGTGCTTCGTCCGGCAGAAGAGAAGATCTCGTCGGGGAGGAAAGCAGGAGGTCGTTTTACTGCCAGGGAAGAAACCAGCCGCAGAGTTTCTCGATTCAAAGGAGCGGTCCTTTTATTCGCGGTTCAGTGGTAAGTGGCTATCCGGTTGCCGGAGTGCTTGGCACGGGCAATTCGACCACTAGACGTCCTAGTAGGCGAAAAGGAAAAGCGAACTGGTTGTCCCCACCAGCTCAAGGGCAAGAGACTCTCCGGCAAGAAGATCCCCTCTGTCGTCAGGAAGTGGTGAGACGGTTCAGCAGGGCTCCACCGGTGATGTCATCGTTGCAGGTCGGCTCAGCTTCTCCCTCTTCGGATTTTCAGGTCCTGTGGCGACTTCTGAAGTTCCAGTCCCAACAGCCCTGCTTTTATGCAAGAAACCCCCATTAATTCAGCCTAGCTGTCAATCAAACATGCTAAGTGGTGAGCCGGCCGCCTCACCACTTGGGCCAATCACACAAGAGTGTGACTTGAGTTGCCAAGGCAACTCAGTCCAGGGTGCCTAAACCCCCTCCCACGCTGTCCTGACTTGCCGCGTAGTGAAGAATAAAGGGGCCTTTGTCCACAAATCACCCACAGGAAGAGAGTAAAGGAACTCCCTGTGTGAGCTTTGAGGCCACAGGTGGTTTGATGATTCACTGGATCTGATGACGCCGAGGATCCCAGAGGCTGTTAAAAGGAAGTTAGGGTTAGCACAGGCAAACACAGTACTTTGATATGAAAGAGTGTGCAAAAACTTTCTTACCTAAATCTAGCGGGATGGAGCTAGGGTGCCCAGGGTCAGATGCGAGGGAGCGTCAAAGATCCGGACAGCCGTGTCCTAGATGGTAGGTACCGGCTGGTGCCTGTAGCCCTTCCGTAGCCGAAGGGAACTTGAAACTGATCACGAAGTCTATGGTCGGAAGATCAAAACCCAGAAAGGGATAATCCAAAATCAATCCGTTGAGCGTATCAAAAGAGTACCAAAATCCGTACAAAGTTCCGAGTGACAGTATCCGTGGAGCAAGAAAGCAAATCCGTGGTTCGAAAGCCTGAGTCCAAAATCCGATGAAGCAAACAACGTAAATCCTGAAAGCGCCAAACAGAGTTGTGAAACAGCTGTGAAGCGGTGAGCAACTCGAACTTCCCGGCTTTTACGTGCGTCGGCTCCCAATCACGTGAGCGGAAACTTGACCACGTGATCGGGAAACCGTCGCGAAACCAGGAAGTAACCGTGATCGGGTTCTCAAGCCCGAACGCAGCCTCCACGGGAGTTGCCAATGAAAATGAGGCAACAAACTGGGCCAGCCTCTGCGCACGGCCCGAAACCGCCGGTGATGACGACTCCCTCGCACCATAGGTGAGGTGATGACTTGGGAGGCGGACTGTGACCCGGGGATTCTAGCAGTGTGTGTCGGGGTGTCAATCAATATGGTGCGTGGTTGTGTAACTGACTTGTTGTGCATGACAGAGCCCCCCCTCAATGGCCCACGACCACGTGGGCAGGAAGGATGATCCCGGTGAAAACGTGAAACAAGCTTTGGGGCATGGACATCACACGCGCGGACCCACCAACGCTCTTCGGGGCCAAAACCTGCCCAATCCACAAGGTACTGGAGACCACCCCGAACCATACGGGAACCCAACATACCCGAAACATCATATTCCATCGAGTCCCCCACTGAAACAGGACCAGGCGTAGACCGGAGATGGGTAGGGGCCGGGCAAGGTTTCAGCAAAGAGGTGTGAAAAACAGGGTGTATGCGCCAGGAGGTAGGGACCGAGAGGCGATAAGCCACAGGGTTTATTACAGCGGAAATCCTATATGGGCCCACAAAGCGAGGGAGCAATTTGCGACAACCAGGAAGCCTGAGATGGCGAGAAGAGAGCCAAACCCTATCTCCCACAACATAGGAAGGTGCCACTGTCCTCCTCCGATCCGCTGCAGCCTTCGTAGACTCCTGGGCCTCTCGAAGGTGAGTAAGGGTTTGAGCCTGAACGGCCGATAAGTCGCGGGCACAGGCAGTAGCAGCAGGATTATCAGAAAGTGCAAGGTCTGGGATAGTCAAAGTGCAAGGGTGTTGACCATACAAAACATAAAAGGGAGAAGAACCAGTGGAGGAATGCGTTGTGTTGTTGTAGGAGAACTCAGCGAGGTGTAGTAAACTCAGCCAGGACTGCTGGTGTTGCAACACTAAACAATGCAAATACTGCTCCATGGCTTGGTTCACCCTCTCAGACTGGCCGTCCGTCTCTGGATGATATGCGGAAGAGAAACGTGAATCGATGCCTAGAAGGACCGTGAGTGCTCGCCAGAAACGAGAAGTGAACTGGGGACCCCTATCTGAGATGATAACTGTGGGTAACCCATGAAGCAAACAACGTAAATCCTGAAAGCGCCAAACAGAGATGTGAAACAGCTGTGAAGCGGTGAGCAACTCGAACTTCCCAGCTTTTACGTGCGTCGGCTCCCAATCACGTGAGCGGAAACTTGACCACGTGATCAGGAAACCGTCGCGAAACCAGGAAGTAACCGTGATCGGGTTCTCAAGCCCGAACGCAGCCTCCACGGGAGTTGCCAATGAAAATGAGACAACAAACTGGGCCGGCCTCTGCGCACAGCCCGAAACCGCCGGTGATGACGACTCCCTCGCACCATAGGTGAGGTGATGACTTGGGAGGCGGACTGTGACCTGGGGAGTCAAGCAGTGTGTGTCGGGGTGTCAATCAATATGACCCGGGGAGTCAAGCAGTGTGTGTCAGGGTGTCAATCAATATGGTGCGTGGTTGTGTACCTGACTTGTTGTGCATGACGCACGCCCCCTGTGGTACCCAGACAGAGTGGCACCACTTTTGGAGGCTTCTGTGGAGAAGCCCGCCAAAAAGTGGAACAAAGGGCTCGACTTGGGTTGGAGTCACAGAAGAGAACACAAACGCCATTTTAGAATCGAGTTCTGGCAAAAAATACCAACCGGTGAATTAATATTAAATAAATAACCCGGCAGTGTGTTTGAGGCTATAGGAATTAAATAATTAAAGTTGGTAGCCTTGAACAATGGGAAAATCCCATAGAGATATCTTCGCGGTCGAATATAAAAAGTAGTATCCACTGCCACCAGCCAAAACTCGATCAGAGGGACGGAGACGTGCCCCCTCGAATAACAGACCCTGGGGCAATCGAATTGCCCCGACCAGTACGTCCACAATAGGATGGTTTGTACTGGTTTCTGTTCATAATTTGGGACTAGTAAAGCCAACGGTGACTTTACATGCCCTGGGAGACAGTAGTCAGTCCCAGGGTATGGAGTCTATGGTGGGGTGTCACTATGACACCCCTGTGTCACTGCACTGAGGGTGCTGTGTAACACACATAGTAAAAACACATGAGACCCTATGGAGTAAAGGGCCCCATAGCCCATAAAACACATTAACAGTCAAAGGAACCCCTCAAATCATGTCCAAGAGTGTGAGGAAAAGAGTTTCACTTTTGGCAGGAGAAAAAAAACAAACTCCAGAATTCCAGCAAAGCTGCTGGGGGACTCACTCGGTTAGGAAATTCAGCCTAAACAGAGAATTCTCCCTAACACACACCTCAAGGAAGGAACATCTCTTGGCAGACACACCTGATGGCTGGCACGTCTCATGCCGGGCACACTTCGAGGAAGGAACATCTCTTGGGAGACACACCTGATGGCTGGCACGTCTCTTGCCGGGCACACTTTGAGGAAGGAACATCGCTTGGGAGACACACCTAATGGCTGGCACGTATCCTGTCAGGCACACCTCGAGGAAGGAACATCTCTTGGCAGACACGCCTAATGGCTAGCACGTCTCATGCCAGGCACACCTCGAGGAAGGAACATCTCTTGGCTGACACACCTAATGGCTGGCACATCTCATGCCGTGAACACCTCGAGGAAGGAACATCTCTTGGGAGACACACCTGATGGCTGGCACGTCTCATCCCGGGCACACCTCGAGGATGGAACATCTCGCACACCTCGAGGAAGGAACATCTCCTGGCAGACACTCCTGATGGCTAGTATGTCTCATGCCAGGCACACCTCGAGGAAGAAACATCCCTTGGCAGACACACCTAATGACTGGCACGTCTCATGCCGGGCACACCTCGAGTAAGGAACATCTCTTGGCAGACACACCTAATGGCTGGCACATCTCATGCCAGGCACACCTCGAGGAAGGAACATCTCTTGGCTGACACACCTATGGATGGCACGTCGCATGCCGGGCACACCTCGAGGAAGGAACATCTCTTGGCAGACACACCTAATGACTGGCACGTCTCATGCCAGGCACACCTCGAGGAAGGGACACCTCTTGGCAGACACTCCTGATGGCTGGCACGTCTCATGCCGGGCACACCTCGAGGAAGGAACATCTCTTGGCAGACACACCTAATGGCTGGCACGTCTCATGCCGGGCACACCTCGAGAAAGGAACATTTCATGGCTGACACAACTAATTGCTGGCACGTCTCATGCCGGGCACACCTCGAGGAAGGAACATCTCTTGGCAGACACACCTAATGGCTGGCTCATCTCATGCCAGGCACACCTCGAGGAAGGAACATCTCTTGGCTGACACACCTATGGCTGGCATGTCTCATGCCGGGCACACCTCGAGGAAGGAACATCTCTTGGCATACACACCTAATGACTGGCACGTCTCATGCCAGGCACACCTCGAGGAAGGAACACCTCTTGGCAGACACTCCTGATGGCTGGCACATCTCATGCCGGGCACACCTCGAGGAAGGAACATCTCTTGGCAGACACACCTAATGGCTGGCACGTCTCATGCCGGGCACACCTCGAGAAAGGAACATTTCATGGCTGACACAACTAATTGCTGGCACGTCTCATGCCGGGCACACCTCGAGGAAGGAACATCTCTTGGCAGACACACCTAATGGCTGGCACGTCTCAAGCCAGGCACACCTCGAGGAAGGAACATCTCTTGGCTGACACACCTAATGGCTGGAACGTCTCATGCCAGTCACACCTCAAGGAAGGAACATCTCTTGGCAGACACACCTAATGGCTGGCAAGTATCATGCCAGGCACACCTCGAGGAAGGAACATCTCTTGGCAGACACTCCTGACGGCTGGCACGTCTCATGCCCGGCACACCTTGAGGAAGGAACATCTCTTGGCAGACACGCCCAATGTCTGGCACGTCTCATGCCGGGCACACCTCGAGGAAGGAACATCTCTTGGCAGACACACCTAATGGCTGGCACGTCTCATGCCAGGCACACCTCGAGGAAGGAACATCTCTTGGCTGACACACCTAATGGCTGGCACGTCTCATGCCAGTCACACCTCAAGGAAGGAACATCTCTTGGCAGACACGCCTAATGTCTGGCATGTCTCAGGCCGGGCACACCTCGAGGAAGGAAAATCTCTTCGCAGACACACCTAATGGCTGGCACGTCTCATGCTGGGCTCACCTCGAGGAAGGAACATCTCTTGGCAGACACACCTAATGGCTGGCACGTCTCATGCCGGGCACACCTCGAGGAAGGAACATCTCTTGGCAGACACACCTAATGGCTGGCACGTCTCATGCCGGGCACACCTCGAGGAAGGAACATCTCTTGGCAGACACACCTAATGGCTGGCACGTCTCATGCCGGGCACACCTCGAGGAAGGAACATCTCTTGGCAGACACACCTGATGGCTGGCACGTCTCATGCCAGGCACACCTCGAGGAAGGAACATCTCTTGGCAGACACACCTAATGGCTGGCACGTCTCATGCCAGGAACACCTCGAGGAAGGAACATCTCTTGGCAGACACACCTAATGGCTGGCACGTCTCATGCCGGACACACCTCGAGGAAGGAACATCTCTTCGGAGACACACCTAATGGCTGGCACGTCTCATGCCGGGCACACCTCACAGAAGGAACATCTCTTGGCAGACACCTAATGGCTGGCACATCTCTGCCGGGCACACCTCGAGGAAGGAACATCACTTGGCAGACACACCTAATGGCTGGCACGTCTCATGCCAGGCAACACCTCGAGGAAGGAACATCTCTTGGCAGACACACCTAATGGCTGGCACGTCTCATGCCAGGCACACCTCGAGGAAGGAACATCTCTTGGCAGACACACCTAATGGCTGGCACGTCTCATGCCAGGCACACCTCGAGGAAGGAACATCTCTTGGCAGACACACCTAATGGCTGGCACGTCTCATGCCGGGCACACCTCGAGGAAGGAACATCTCTTGGCAGACACACCTAATGGCTGGCACGTCTCATGCCGGGCACACCTCGAGGAAGGAACATCTCTTGGCAGACACACCTAATGGCTGGCACGTCTCATGCCGGGCACACCTCGAGGAAGGAACATCTCTTGGCAGACACACCTAGATGGCTGGCACGTCTCATGCCGGGCACACCTCGAGGAAGGAACATCTCTTGGCAGACACACCTAATGGCTGGCACGTCTCATGCCAGGCACACCTCGAGGAAGGAACATCTCTTGGCAGACACACCTAATGGCTGGCACGTCTCATGCCAGGCACACCTCGAGGAAGGAACATCTCTTGGCAGACACACCTAATGGCTGGCAGATCTCATGCCAGGCACACCTCGAGGAAGGAACATCTCTTGGCAGACACACCTAATGGCTGGCACGTCTCATGCCGGGCACACCTCGAGGAAGGAACATCTCTTGGGAGACACACCTGATGGCTGGCACGTCTCATGCCGGGCACACTTCGAGGAAGAAACATCTCTTGAGAGACACACCTAATGGCTGGCACGTCTCATGCCAGGCACACCTCGAGGAAGGAACATCTCTTGGCAGACACACCTAATGGCTGGCACGTCTCATGCCAGGCACACCTCGAGGAAGGAACATCTCTTGGCAGACACACCTAATGGCTGGCACGTCTCATGCCAAGCACACCTCGAGGAAGCAACATCTCTTGGCAGACACACCTAATGGCTGGCACATCTCATGCCAGGCACACCTCGAGGAAGGAACATCTCTTGGCTGACACACCTAATGGCTGGCACGTCTCATGCCGGGCACACCTCGAGGAAGGAACATATCTTGGCAGACACACCTGATGGCTGGCACATCTCATGCCGGGCACACCTCGAGGAAGGAACATCTCTTGGCAGACACTCCTGATGGCTGGCACGTCTCATGCCGGGCACACCTCGAGGAAGGAACATCTCTTGGCAGACACACCTAATGGCTGGCACATCTCATGCCAGGCACACCTCGAGGGGAGGACATCTCTTGGCTGACACACCTAATAGCTGGCACATCTCATGCCGGGTGATAGGCAGAATCCAGGGCAGTTCCCTTAGGGAGCACTTCCTCAGATTAGGACTACAGGTATATGCAATAAATCCCCTTTGGTATCAGTCTGTACCACACAGATTTAGTTGGTAGCTGTGGCTGAGCAGTCAGACTTATCTCAAGAGGCAGATGAGCAGTATTCAGGGTTGACACAATAGGTAGTACAGTACTCTGGAGCAAGGAAACACTGACCAAAGTTTTTTATTAAAAAAGAAATATATATTTATTTCATACACTTCTAAGTCAACACATAGAGCACAGTTAATAAGGTCAGTTAAGTTTAGTCAAAAGAAAAGTATATACAACTCCCTATTCAATTGTAGACAAGTTTGCGGTATAGTGAAAACTGAGCAAAACGGCACAGTGAAAACCTACTACAAATGGCACTCTACCAATTCAACGAAAAGGAAGGAAAGTACAAGTTAAACCGAAATATCTTCAGACACCCCCTAGCAACACTTCCCTGAAGTTTTGTGAGCAAGTAATGCACAGTGATACTTTAACCAAAAGACAAGTGAATGAAAACTGAGCAGAATGGCACTCCACAAGTTAAAACACTAGGAAGGAATAGGGGTTTAGAAGATTTAGGTGCATCAACACATTTCTCATTGAAAACCAATCTAGTGAGAGCAGATCTAACAAATCAGCCAGAGTCAATAGGTGTAATGATCACTACAAACCGTTTCCGGCAATACATCAGTCTTCAGGCATTGCAACACGGAAAGCGTAGAGTCTCCTACCTGGAAATAGATGGATGACCAAATCGTAGCTCCAATGGTGTTCCAGGTTTCACAAGAAAAGATGGAGAGATATATCCCAGTAGAACATAGGAATCTCCCTGGCATCCCCTTCGGAGCCCGGTTAAGTACTTGGCGACCGTGGGAGAACCAGGGAAACCCTCATGGGGAGAAAACCCTATGAAGAGCTGCTGGGGAGCGTTGGTATAGGCGAGGCAGACAGGAGGAAACTGAAGGACCTCGGGTTCCGATTATAACGTTATGTGTTGGTTAAATGCTGGAGAGATATAAGGGTGAAAACACAAGGTTCAATTGAAGGACCAGAAAACTACACAATAAGGAATGATGGCGAGATTAAGAAAACAGAATTACCATTCAAACATCTAGACAGGGAGTTAGTAGTTGAGGAACCCTGGGAACCGAGTCCGTTCAAGAACTATCCTTTGTATGAAACGGGAAGTTCTGGGAAGCAACATTCAAGAATTTAAGAATCAAGAAGGTCGGATGACAAAGGTTGAAATGTATGAGTATATGAGAAAGAAATCTACCTTCAAGGGAACACGAAATAAAGTCGATATTAGCCGCGTACTGTGGGGCGTGGCTTAATGGTTACCAATACGATACCCTCGATCCGATCGTATTCCGGATTCTAAGAATGAACAGATGCATCAATAGGACGAAGACACGGTACGGATAGAAGGAAGGAGGAAACAATGAGATGTACAGACTGAACTAGCTATACTCACTGAGCGTCCGTATACTCCTAAGAGAGTAGCAACGCGCCAGTATCCAGGACTTCCCGGCTGATATGCCGAAGAGAGAACGACTTCCGCATCCTGCTGGCTCGAGGCAGGGAAACATCTAGACCGTTGCTAGGGCTGCCGCGGTCATAACCGGTGCGGCCATCTTGGAATAAGGTGGAAGAGGAATGATTCGTCCTCACGAACATTACAGTATGCCCTTCTTGGACTTCCCTCCCGGCTTGTCAGGATGTCTGAGTGAAATAGTTTTACGAGACGAGGAGCATGTACAGCGTCTTCCGGCTCCCAGGTACGATCTGAAGGGGAATAACCCTTCGAATCGATTAAATATTGTAAAATGTCCTCGATGCATACGGAATCACAAATTCCCTTCACCTCAAACTCAGGACCAGATGAGCCAAAATAGGGGGAGACGAGTCGTTATTGTTGGGTGAAATGAGTTTCGATTGTCGGTTTCAATTGAGAAACATGGAAAACAGGGTGAATCCGGGACCAGGTTTAGGAAGAATAAGTCTGAAGGCGAGCACTGCAATGGGTTTATCCACCCGAAAAGGACCAAAGTTATCTTTGGAGACAGTTTTGGATGGTACCAGTTGTCGGGGAGAAACCGTGAAGACAACCATACCCTGTCTCCTGATTGATGATAGGTGCAGGAGAGCGAGAACGATCAGCAAATTTCTTCATTCTATCCTGGGTTTGCACTAGGGTATCTTTAGCCCTCATGTGGCCTTGTCTGATTTGATTCATTAAATGGTCTTACATCAGGAAATCTGTGTTCCGATCTTTTTAGTATCGGGAAACGATGAGGGACTGAATCCGTAGGAGCAGAAAAAAGGAGAAGTGGCGAATGGTGGAGTGATAGGAGTTATTGTAAGCATACTCTGCCAAAGGAAGTAGATCTTTCCAGTTATCCTGAGCTGCCGAAATGTAATTTCTTAGATATCCCTCTAGAGTTTGGTTGAGCCGTTCCGTCTGCCCATTGGATTGAGGGTGATAACCGGAACTGAGGGCACGGGAAATCCCGAGATGTTGACAGATGTGCTTCCAGAGAGAGAGGTATATTGAGTTCCACGATCAAATATGATAGTATCTGGTAGGCCATGGTATACGCAAAATGTTATTGGTAAAGATACGGGCCATAACGGCCGCTGTAGGAATCCGGCAAGAGGTATGAAGTGAGCCATCTTTGTAAAGGAATCGATCACACCATTATTGCCGAACACCCCTTTGAGGGGGGAAGATCAACGGTGAAATCCGTTGAGATTATCTGCCAAGGACGCGATGGAATGGGCATCTTGACCAGTAGTCCTGCTGGATTCCTTCGGGGAGACTTGTTCTGAAGACAATCCGGACAAGATCCAATGTATCTTTTTACGTCCTCCCATAGAGTTGGCCACCAGAACCAGCGAGAAACCATTTCTTGTGTGGTGTTGATTCCACGATGTTCCCGCTACCTTAGATTTGTGACACATATCCAATACCTCCTTCTGGAGGGAGGTTGTAGGGATGAAGGCCGATGACTTATGGAAATAACATCCATCCTCCTTGACCATGTGGGTAGTGTCCCTAGTGGTGATGCCTGGTTTCACCACTGATTTGGATTGACCCTCAGACGTGTCAGGAAGTCATGCGAGGTATGTAACCCTAACGCCATCTTAGGAAAAATCGGTTCGAACTAAAGGAATCATTAAGGGAGCTGTTCTTTACGTGATAAAGCGTCAGCGATTACGTTGTCTTTCCCGGGTATGAAGAAAAAGTAATCCTAAAAGGAGAGAAAAAATGAGCCACCGGCCTGAGACTATTGCAAGTCTGGGCGTACTGTAGAATACGAAGGTTGTGATGATCGTTCGAACTTCCATCGGGTACTTAGCTCAAGTAGTAAATGTCGCACTCTTCGAAAGCCCTTTGATGCTAACAGCTCCTTCTCCAATACCGTGTAATTTAATTATGCAGGTGCCAATGTCTTAGATAGGTATGCCACTGGATGTTCCTGTTCGGAATTATCAGACTGAAGAAGAACTGCTCCCAAAGCATATTGAGAAGCATCAGTCTCCACGATAAACTGGCGATTCTGATCAGGTGTCTGCAGAACAGGGGCGGACGTGAACAGATCTTTAAGTCTCCTAAAGGCTTGATCTGTAATCTCAGGCCAAGAAAAGGACACCCCCTTTTTTAACAGATTCGTCAGTGGTTTAGTCAGGCTTGAGAATCCCGGAATAAACCGCCGGTAAAAATTGGCAAGGCCGATAAACCGCTGAATGTCTTTCCCTGAGGTCGGGATAGGCCAATCCAATACGGCGGAAACCTTCTCCGGGTCCATAGCTACACCTTTGGCTGATAGAACATAACCCAAGTAAGTGACTTGAGGTTGGTGGAAGGAGCATTTCTCTAATTTGCAGAATAGGTGATTTTGATGTAGACGACGAAGAACCTCTCCCACATGTTTAACATGGTCCTGTAGAGTATAGGAGAAGACCAAAATATCGTCCAGATATACTTATTACGTTATGTAAGAGTAGATCAGCGAAGAGATGGTCCATAAAGCGTTGAAATATCGCCGGGGCATTTAGAGAGCCCGAACGGCATAACATGGTATTGGTAAATGACCAAATGGTGTCCGGAAATGCCGTCTTCCATTCATCCCCGGCCTTGATCCTTATCAGATGGTATGCTCCCTTGAGATCCAATTTAGTGTATAAATTTGCCCCCCTGACTGCTTCCAGAATATCCGGTATCAGGGGCATCGGATATTTGTCTGGTATAGTGATTTTATTGAGACCCCGGTAATCTATGCAAGGGCGAAGTTCCGTTGTGTCCGTTTAGATACAAAAATAGGGATGCAGCTGCCGGTGAAGTAGATTCAGTGATCAACCCATTCATAAGATTTACTCTAAGATATTCTCGTAACACTCTTTTTCGTTATGAGATAGGATGTACATTCGACCAAAGGGTAAAGGTTGGTCAGGTATTAGATCGATGGCACAATCGTCTCGTCTATGAGGTGGTAACTGTGAGTACTCAGAGGTAGAAAAGACTTCTTTATATTGATAGTACATGTTGGGAAGACCTGTGATATGATTGAGAGTTGTGATTCCCTGAAATTTAGGAGAGGAAGAGCTGGTGTCCAACAGAACCTCTTGTTGATCTTTTATGCAGTGGCCAAGACAAAATTCGGAACCCAAAAAGAAGGACCCAGCTGTCCAATTGATAAAGGGGTTATGCTTCCTGAGCCATGGTATGCCCAGAATGATAGGATGGTGTGCTGCTCGGATGATGTCTAGAATTATGTGTTCATGATGAGAAGAGATAGACATAAGCAGGGGACCAGTATGATCCGTAATGGGTCCAGATGTCAAAGGACTGCCATCAACACTTTCCACGGGGATGGATTCTATCTTACAAGACCGTGGGATACCATGAGAAGAGGCCCAATAATCGTCGATAAAATTCCCGGCCGCACCACTATCAATAAGGACCGGGATATCTTGTAGGACCCGTTTCCCAAAGGTTAGAGATACCTTTACAACCACCATGGTAGTATCCGAGGGATTGTTACAAGTGGATGTATGGACAACTTGTGAGGAACCTTGTTTAGTCATAGGATCCCGAACCGTGGTTCCCCTTACGGTCGGGCGTTTGCGTTTCCCGATCTCCTCGGTGGTGCGATTGGACATTCCTGTACGGTGTGGGTATTGGAACCACAATACATACATAAACCAAGGGATTGTCTTCGACTCCGTTCCTCAAAGGAAAGAGGTCCTCTTCCTGTTGCACCTAGTTGCATGGGTTCCTCGGTGGATGGAACCCGTGGAGCAGCAGGCAGATTAGCAGGAAAACGGGGCAACCGTCCCTTCCTTTTTTCACTGGTGCGTTCCTTCATTCTATAATCAATCTGAAGTACTAGTGCGATAAGCTCAGTTAAAGAAGAAGAACGAGGAACCCTGGATATTTCGTCTTTCAATTCTTCTGACAGTCCTCTTCTAAAGATGGTTATCTGTGCGTCATCGGACCAAGTTGTTTCGCTGGCCATTTGTTTAAATCTGGTTATATAAGCCAAAATGTCTGAATTTCCCTGTTTTAAATCTAGTAAGTGTTCTTGGGAAGCTACTCGAATCTCCTGTCGGCCAAACATAGTACGAACACCATTACAAAAGGCCGGATGGGAGTCTAATATAGGGTTATTACTGGTGATTAGGGGTGTGGCCCAGGCTAAAGCTGGTCCAGTCATTTGGGACACCATGTAACCCACACGATCCCGATCAGTATGAAAAAAGGCGTTTTTAAAAGAAAACTGGACGTAACAGGAATCTATGAATTCTTTTACCTTATGGGGATTCCCATCGAATTGGCCTCCAGGAAGAGGCCCTGGAGGGACCTCTGAGCAATGAGGAACCCGTGAGGCAGCAGTATGTTGTGCTAATTGTTGGGCCATCTGCTGAGCTGCCTGTTGTTGATTCTGCTTTAGGGCAGTGTTCTCCTGCTGGAGTTGTTGAACCTCAGTGGTTAAGGATTGTACTGCAGCGATCAACTGTTGGATCTGCTGTTGTTGTTGGGAATCCATAATGAGGATCTTCTAGGCTCCTAGTTGCAATGACTAAAGAACAAAGTTTGTTTTCGGGCGTTGCTATCTGTAATGATCACTACAAACCGTTTCCGGCAATACATCAGTCTTCAGGCATTGCAACACGGAAAGCGTAGAGTCTCCTACCTGGAAATAGATGATGACCAAATCGTAGCTCCAATGGTGTTCCAGGTTTCACAAGAAAAGATGGAGAGATATATCCCAGTAGAACATAGGAATCCCCCTGGCATCCCCTTCGGAGCCCGGTTAAGTACTTGGCGACCGTGGGAGAACCAGGGAAACCCTCATGGGGGAGAAAACCCTATGAAGAGCTGCTGGGGAGCGTTGGTATAGGCGAGGCAGACAGGAGGAAACTGAAGGACCTCGGGTTCCGATTATAACGTTATGTGTTGGTTAAATGCTGGAGAGATATAAGGGTGAAAACACAAGGTTCAATTGAAGTACCAGAAAACTACACAATAAGGAATGATGGCGAGATTAAGAAAACAGAATTACCATTCAAACATCTAGACAGGGAGTTAGTAGTTGAGGAACCCTGGGAACCGAGTCCGTTCAAGAACTATTCCTTTGTATGAAACGGGAAGTTCTGGGAAGCAACATTCAAGAATTTAAGAATCAAAGAAGGTCGGATGACAAAGGTTGAAATGTATGAGTATATGAGA
Source organism: Ambystoma mexicanum (assembly GCA_002915635.3). Classification (NCBI taxonomy): domain Eukaryota; kingdom Metazoa; phylum Chordata; class Amphibia; order Caudata; family Ambystomatidae; genus Ambystoma; species Ambystoma mexicanum. The sequence goes on from PGSH02013566.1 coordinate 20,270, forward strand.
AAGAAATCTACCTTCAAGGGGAACACGAAATAAAGTCGATATTAGCCGCGTACTGTGGGGGCGTGGCTTAATGGTTACCAATACGATACCCTCGATCCGATCGTATTCCGGATTCTAAGAATGAACAGATGCATCAATAGGACGAAGACACGGTACGGATAGAAGGAAGGAGGAAACAATGAGATGTACAGACTGAACTAGCTATACTCACTGAGCGTCCTTATACTCCTAAGAGAGTAGCAACGCGCCGGTATCCAGGACTTCCCCGCTGATATGCCGAAGAGAGAACGACTTCCGCATCCTGCGTGGCTCGAGGCAGGGAAACATCTAGACCGTTGCTAGGGCTGCCACGGTCATAACCCGGTGCGGCCATCTTGGAATAGGTGGAAGAGGAATGATTCGTCCTCACGAACATTACAATAGGCCTGAGCCAGAGTCAGTGGTACAGGACCAAGAGCTTAGGAGCAAAAATGTTCTTGTAGCTGCAGTCAAGTCTTTAGTAGAAAGCTTTTGCAGAGGTAGATGCAAGGCGAAAGACAATGTTAAGAGAGAGGGTGGCCGACCCCACAAGTAGTTAAAGGATTTCAAACACCTTTAGGGCTACCACGGAGAAAGGGCGGCCTGGCGAACAATGTACCTTAAACGTGGAGAAATGGCTCCTGCGGTGGCGGTTGTTCCTGGTAGTTCCTGCAGGTCAAGGGTCCAACCGAGGAAGAGAGGTTCTCGTCGTGGAGGAAGGTTCGAGTCGCTGCACTACCCAGGGATGAACCAGCCGCGGTGCTGCCAAATGAAGTTTAAAAGGTACGCTCCTTTTAATCGCGGCCCGGGTCGATAGCTGCCTGGCTATATGGTCTCCAAGTGCTGGGCACTGTCGATTCGACCAAGGCAGGTCCGAGGGTGCGATAGGTGAACTGGTTGACCCCACCAGCTCAAGGGAAGGAGGCTCCTTCGCTGAAGATCTCCTCTCGTCGTGTGGAAGAAAAGTGGTGAGATAATCCGGCAGGGCTTCACAGGTGGTGTAGATGCTGAAGATGTCTCTGGCTTCTCTTCCCTTCGGTTCCGTAGTTCCAGTGGCGACATCTTGCTCTTCCAGTCCTCAGGACCCTGCTTTTATGCAGAAAGAGACCCATTCATACAGCCTAGCTGTCACTCACACAGTGGAGTGGTCTTCTTGGCGGGAGACCCTCCAGCCTATCAGGTTAGAGTGCGACCTGAGTTGCTGTGGCAACTCTGTCCGGGGGTTCTACTCCCCCTCCCAAACAACAGACCCACCCCAGACTCAGTGGCGCCGAAAGGAAGGCTTCTTGGCAGAAGCCCGCCAAAAGAGCAAACAAAGGATCCCTGACCTGGGTTAGGAAAAAAGAGTAACACTCGAGAAAGAAGTTTTATCAAAGTTCTGCCAAATAAAACCTACCTGAGTAAAGTTAATAATAAAATAAACCGGCGGTATGTTAGAGGCTGTCAGTAAAAGTGGTAGCCTCGAACAATGGGAAAATCCCATAGAGAAATATTTGCGGTCAAATATAAAAAGGTAGTAACCACTGCCACCAGCCAGGAACTATGTAGAGCTGGACTTTAAGGTACCCTCTCCAAAATGAACATGGGGGAAAAACTATTAACCCCTTCCAGTACCCCCCATACTAAGATGGTTTGTACTGGTTAAGTTGATAAGATTTGACTAGTAAAGTCAATGGGGACTTTACATGCCCTGGGAGACAGTAGTCTGCCCCAGGGTATGGAGTCTATGTTTGGGGGACACTACGACACCCCTGTGCCACTGCACGGAGGGTGCTGTGTGACACGTGTGTATAAAGATGGTTGCTATGGGTGAGAGAAAAGATCCCATAGGCATTAAACACAAAAATAGCCTAGAACACACATAGCAAAAATGCCTAAGAGTGGGAAAAAGAGTCTCACTCTTAGCAGGTAAAAAGAAATAAACCCTTCAAATCCAGCAAAGCTGCTGGGGGACTCTATAGGTAAGGGAAATTAGCCACGAAATTAGAATTCTCCCTAACACCGGGCACACCTCGAGGAAGGAACATCTCTTGGCAGACACACCTAATGGCTGGCAAGTCTCATGCCGGGAACACCTCGAGGAAGGAACATGTCTTGGGAGACACACCTGATGGCTGGCACGTTTCATGCCAGGCACACCTCAAGGCAGGCAGACTCAATGGCAGGCACAACTCATAGCAGGCATAATTCATGGCAGGTCCACCTCATGGAAGGCACCTGCCAGGCAGGCATAACGTATGACAAGCCCATCAATAGACGGGCAGGCAGCAGGGGAGTAACATCTAATCACAGGCATGCCTCATTCCAGGCACATCTAATGGCAAGCACAACCCAAGGCAGGATGACCTCATTACAGGCACATCTAATGGCAAGCACAACCCAGGCAGGATTACCTCACAACCCAAGGCAGGATCACCTCATTCCAGGCACATCTAATGGCAAGCACAACCCAAGGCAGGATGACCTCATTACAGGCACATCTAATGGCAAGCACAACCCAAGGCAGGATGACCTCATTACAGGCACATCTTGTGGTGGGTACGCCCAATGGCAGGCTGATTTCCTGCAGGTGCACCACATGTCAGGAGCACCTCATAGCAGGCAGTTTCCAATGTAGGCACTTCTCATTGCAGGCACACGTCATGGTGGGCGCAGCTCGTGGTGGGCTATCTTCCTAGCAGGTGCACACGTGGCCAGCCCATCTCTGGCAGACGTCTTAGCACGCTCACCTCATGGCAGACACGCCTCATGGCAGGCACAGCTCATGTCAGAATCACCTCATGGCAGAATCAGCTCATGGCAGGATCACCTCATGGCAGGATCAGCTGATGGCAGGATCAGCTCATGGCAGGATCACCTCATGTCAGGATCACCTCGTGGCAGGCACTCCAGAAAGGAGGCACAGCTCATGGCAGGATCAGCTCATGGCAGGATCAGCTCATGGCAGGATCAGCTCATGTCAGGATCACCTCATGACAGGCACTCCAGAAAGGAGGCACAGCTCATGGCAGGATCACCTCATGGCAGGCACTCCAGAAAGGAGTCACAGCTCATGGCAGGATCAGCTCATGGCAGGATCACCTCATGGTAGGATCAGCTCATGGCAGGATCACCTCATGGCAGGATCAGCTCATGGCAGGATCACCTCATGGCAGGATCACCTCATGGTAGGCACTCCAGATAGGAGGCACAGCTCATGGCAGGATCAGCTCATGTCAGGCACAGCTCATGGCAGGATCAGCTCATGGCAGAATCAGCTCATGGCAGGATAAGCTCATGGCAGGATCAGCTCATGGCAGAATCAGCTCTTGGCAGCATCACCTCATGGCAGGATCAGCTCATGGCAGGATCAGCTCATGGCAGGCATTCCAGATAGGAGGCACAGCTCATGGCAGGATCTGCTCATGGCAGGCATTCCAGATAGGAGGCACAGCTCATGGCAGGATCACCTCATGGCAGGCACTCCAGATAGGAGACACAGCTCATGGCAGGATCAGCTCATGGCAGGCCCTGTCACATGATTTAACAGCTCAATATTCTTGACAAAGAATTGTGAATCTCATAGGAAATCGGCCGGTCTTAGGTCCATTGAATATTAACTACTGTAGAGCAGGGCTGTGATGGAGCAATGCTGACACTATGCGGTCGCGCTAGGCATTGCAGCTGTGTTTTTTGGAGTGTGGCTTTTGTACAGAATATTAATTAGAAAGTTGTTAAAATGATCTCATGATTTTGCTTATTCAGCAGTAACTCTGCTGCGGGACCCTGCTCCAATCAGAGGGCAAGGATCTGGTCGCTCTCTTTGAAACCCCTGGAGATGCAACCATCAGTCCATTCGATCGAGGTTCGAGTTTCTATGTTCCTATGTTTGCCCGGTGGGCACCGAGATGGCTGCAAGCCAACATGTGGCACTCAACAAAACGCCCGCATGAATATGCCTGGCACTTGTAATCAGCGGGCAGCATGGCAGCTCTGAAGAGTTTATGGATGGCCCATGGCATCTGCGCTTCCGGTGATGGAGGAAGCGGCGGACAGGACGCGCATCTTAACATGATTACTTTTAGAAGCAGGAGAGGAGTTCTCAAACCCTTTGATATCACTCATAAGGAGGGGCCATACCTTAGAGAATAACACAAATAGAAAATGCTTCCTTCGCCCAACGGTCTGCCAGAAAATGTCCGTCTGATGGCAGCCTAAGGTGCCAGACTCCCAGACATCCTAAAGTGCCAGACCCCCAGACATTCGGGTTCACAGGAGTGGGTTGGAAGAACTCCTGCAGGCCCTGCACTGAGTAATGGGCTTCTATAGCCTATTTTAAGCACAAAGCTCCCAAAGCTCTGTGGAGACACCACCCATCCCATGAGGACTGGGGCTCCCAAAGCACCAACAAGGAACAGGGTTGCCATAGCCACTGGCAAGATATCCTGGCACCACTCGCAGCAGAGTGGGACAGACAGGATCCAGGACTGACCCGATTACAGAGGACAGAAAAAGGTACTGTGTGTTGGGTGACGTGTTATGTGACCATGATGACGAGGAAAAGGGGAAATGTTTTGGGTTAGAGCAGACTGCAGCAGCTAAGAGGTTTGAGAGGGTGTAAAGCCAGCAATGGGTTGTGAGGAAGCGGGAGGTTGAGGAGGAAAGTATGCTGCCCATAGGAGGTATGTATAGGAACTTGCTTTAAGTTCATTTATTGATGTGTTTGTGCAATCAGTAGCTATTACTCATGATCAATGCATTATTAAACACTGAAGGGGAACACGGAATTGTAGCATGGGGCTGGTATGAAGAAAGAGGATGTGTTTTCTTGTTTAAAAAAGTTAACAAGGTTTTATAATAAAGCCCACAAGGATAACAAAACTCTGGAGCTCAGCATTGTGGCTCATCTCCTGAGTAACTAACCTTTTCATTTGCAGGTTGCTAAGCGCGTCCCACCAGATCAGGTGGACTGGGATGGTGGGGTGGTATGCCTTGAAGCTGTCTCTGCTCTGGGGGAGGGAAGAGTGCACCCTTGGCCTCAGCGGGGCCATTTAACCAGGTGGCATCTGTTGGTCTGTTCCTGGGTATTCATGATACTAGACTTCCCGGGCCAGGAAAAAAATACAGGGGCTACACCGCCCTCTCAAATGGTGTTCCAACCACTGGCAAAGGCTGCAGTGGGGCAATGACACTGCCTCCAGTCTTGCCAGACAACTTACAAGTGGGACAGGCCCTGCAGTGGGACTCCACTTCTACTCCCAGGTAGGCAGGCCTGGGCGGAGTCCAACAATGACTCTTCCCGCTTAAGCACCGTCACAGAGGAAAACAAAGATGTTAACTGTTGCGCTGCCAGCAGGCAGCATGGGCTCCAAAGCCCTAACGAGAGCCCACTGAATATTCAGGGCTAGAGCCCAAGACAAAATATAACCCCTGATCAAAGCATACGGGACATTTCCTGCTCTATAAAGAGTGCTGGGCCTGAACCCAGAAGACCAGTCCTGTAAAGAGCACTGGGCCTGAACCCAGAAGTCCAGTCCCTGTAAAGAGCGCTGGGCCTGAACCCAGAAGACCAGTCCTGTAAAGAGCACTGGGCCTGAATGCAGAAGTCCAGTCCCGGTAAAGAGCGCTGGGCCTGAATCCAGAAGTCCAGCCCCTGTAAAGAGCGCTGGGCCTGAACCCAGAAGTCCAGCCCCTGTAAAGAGCGCTGGGCCTGAACCCAGAACTACAGCCCTGTTCTATGAAGCATGACCCTTACGCCCACTTTGGGGTGTTCAGGAACATAGAGCTTCACAGTTTCAGGGAAATAAAGTGTCCCTGGTGTAGGAAACCAAGGGGTGTCTCACCTACTAGCCCCCAGGGATCTCTCTCTCAGGTAGACAGGACACGGCCATCGCCTTTGGATCCAGACCCTGGGGGTGGACCAGTACAGGAGGATCTCCTGTGTGGGGGGACTTCAGGTAGTGGGGGTGAGACGACCAATGGTGACACGCGGTATTCCCCATTTTCCCATACAACTCACCCCTCCTATTTCATAGGATTCTCTGGTGTCCCAACTCCCCCCTTTCCACACAAACACTGGGCCGAGGAAGAGGGTGACTGAAAGTAAAGAGGCTAATCCTTACATATCGCTCTGGACATATCCGCTAATTGGGTCAGCAAAGTCAGGCACTTGACTTTAAGTGCGCACATCTGATACCAATTAGCTCTCCCCAAATGGATAATAGGCTGAGCATAGAGGCACACTCTGAGCAAGGTGGAGCACGAGTAAGAGCAGAACCTCTGGGGCGAAGGCGAACCTAATGGAGCAGAGCAACGACCGAGGGACGAGAGCAAAGGTGGAGAACCCCAGGCGTTCCCTGCTGGAGGTTATTGCCTCCAAAAGGCAGCGAAGGACATCTGGAGAAGGCCAAATCCCAAATAAGAAGGCTGCATTGTGTTTCAAGGATCCCGCGACCCTCCCGGGTGAACAGCAGAGTTGGGGAGGTGAGGCCAAGCCTGTGGTACTATCCTTGACTCGTGAACTGAAAAACTGTAAAGACAAGAAAGAAGCGAACACAGCCGGTGAGTTGGCAAGCGACATGAAAGACCAGTGTGTGTTAAGGAAAAATTAAAGTTGCGACATCATATCGCTCAATTGAAGGTTGTGTGAGTGTGGATGAGACGTGAAGAAAGGCAGACCTGTGAATGAACTTTGAAGTAACGATAACTGTGAAACGAGTGATACTGAGTAATGGAGGGGTCCGGTGAAACAAAGTAGCCCACTTGATAGTCTCTGTGAAAGGTGCAATGTCTCTAGCGATAAAGTGAATGAACTCTAAAAGTGAAGTGATCAAAATTAACCCAGAGGAAAGGGTAGACTAAAAAGGTAAACGTTGAACTTTGGTGCTTACGACATTGAACTACCCAGACCAAGAAACACTGGGGCAAATAGCACAAGAGTGTGAGCTGAAGGGAAAGTTGAAGTGGTCCTGCAGAGGCCTCTAGTAAAAGCCACGTATACTTGAAGGTCTTCAACATCAGGAAATGGTCTGAGCCAAACTGAGGAAGATCAGAAGTGTAATAAATTAGGGGAAGGGAACCCCTGAAGTATGTGAATTAAGCTTGGGGAAGGGAACCCATGCAAGTGCTTTGAAAGGTCTGAGCCCAACTGAGGGAGACCTACGTGAACGTTTGCTTTACGAGGTCGGAGCGCAACAGAGGGGTACCAGTGTGACTTTTTGTTGAACTGTGTTTTGAAAGCTAGAAACAGATACTTTAATGTGAAAGGCCAGATGGGCTTCGATCCATGTTTTGAACTGCCTTTGAGTTAAGAACCTGAGCAAGAGTGTGTCATCCTGCCTACGGGGACCACCTTACTCTGTGCTGTCTAACATGGGGAGGAGAGCTGACGCAGCCACATTTATTCCTTATATTTGCACACTGACTTTCTTTTGCACACATATTCTCCTTTACACACTTTTTGTACAAGAGATGGGGCAGGCATTAGGTTTTGTTAGTGTAGGCCACTTTGATTTGACAGAATCAACTTGGGCTGTTTTATTTATTATTTGATGGTCGCACCTACTCCCATCCTAGCTAGAGGGGAAAAAAAGGAGTTTTTCCAAACCCGAAAATTGAATAAAGGTTTTTCAAATTGTACCCATTGTGTCAGTGTCATACTTGTGATACCATGCCTCCCCTTTATATGGTGTTAGCAGTGGGATACAACTCAATTAAGACAAATTGGGGTACCCCAAAATTCCAGAAACATAGTCACAGAGCCTCAGACCCATCTACTGCCGCAAAACAGTCCATAGGCTTTGACATTTTTAGCAGCAGAGAAGCCACTATCCCTCCAGGGAAAAGAGGGATGATTCTCGCAGACTTAATCCTAATGCCCCCTCTGGGTTTCTATATAAGATTGGCCCCAAAATCTGTCCTGGCCTGGAAGTTTGGTCTAGATGTCCTGGCAGGCGTCATAGAACCAGCCTTTCTGGGAGACATAAAGGTTCTCCTACAGTCCGTGGCGAAATACACAGTGGGGACAAAATTGCACAGGGAATTCTGGAGTAGGCTCTATTTCCCTGTTTTAAGGAAGAAAGTGAATCAGAGGAAACTGAGAGAGGTAGCTTAGGCTTTGGAGAGGCTGATTAAACACCTATCACTGTGGCAAAGAGGGAAGAGGGACCTTCCATCCTTCCCGATCTAGCCCTCGCTCAGCAAAATGATCCATCACTTGCAGAAGCCTTCTTACAAGTGATTCCTGAGGGAGAAGGACAAGAAAAGGGGAGTCCCTTTTTCTTTCTGAAACAGGGATTACTATATAAAAGGGAAACCTCCAGGGAAGGCCTAAGTAAAACTCAGTTAGTAATGCCCATTGCAAGATCTTGCTAGAGATTGCACACTCTCATGTGATAGAGGGACACTTGGGACAATTTAAAACCCAAGCTCACATCAGTGGAAATTATATTTGGCCGTGTATCCATGCTGACATGAAGAACTTCATTCAGACATGTGAGCTATGCCAAAAAACCAACTCATATATTCCCTAAAATGCCCCTCTTAACCCATTACCGATAATAAAAGTCCCTTTCTCCGAATCAGGATGGATATCATTGGCCTGTTGGAAACTTCCAGTCTGGGTAATAAATATGTTCTCGTAATCATTGATTACGCTACCCAGAACCCAGAAGCCTTCCTCATTCCGAACAACACAACCCAGCAAATTATAAAACACCTATTGCCATTCTTTTCTAGGGATGGTTTGCCCAAAGAACCAATTTCATGAGTGGGTTTATGGGCGAAGTTAAGGAATTACTACACGTTACCACCTTAAGAACCCCATTTAACACCCCCAAATGGATGGATTGGTAGAGAGATTTAACAAGACCCTCAAAATTATTCTGAGAAAATTGGTAGACGAGGATGGGAAGGACTGGGATCTTATGATCCCATGGGTCCTGTTTGCAATAAGAAATGTGAGAAACCTGAAGGTGCTTCACCCGCTAGTCTCCGGGGATCTTTCATCCAGGTGGCCAAGACACGTCAATCACTGTTGCATCCAGTTCCTGGGGTAGACCAGTGCGGGAACATCACCTGGATGAGGGGTCTTTGAGGAGTGGAGGTGGGACACTGAAGGGTGAGACATGGTATCCCTTCCTTATGACACCTTTTCCTCATCCTACCAGGTACGATATCTAGAAACTCAATCCCCCCATTTTCTGCCACACACACATTCTCACGGATAGTTCATCGTGAGTAACAATGGACTAACACCAGAGCCGTGTACCTGACATGTTCCAACACAAGGGCCAGGCAGAGTCAGTCAATTACTGATAACTACTCACACTTGGCTTCCATCACACTTCACCCCACGGATAAAAGGTGGAGCACGAAAGCACACTCTGAGCAAGGCCAAATGCACAAGGAAGCAACTATTTCAGGATGGCACTTTAAAGCGAGGAGAAAGGCGGCAAGACCAGAGAGGATGACAAAGAGGGAACTACCCTTGCCCTTTTCACGAAACGATCACTACTTTCTAGAACCTGAAGGAAAAGAAACATAAGACCAGGAATTACAGCTGACGAGCAGTGAAGCGAGTGTCAAAGGTACACAGGGCCCTCCCGCTTTGGTAGCCAAGGCGCGGAGAAGTGGTTGCCACTGTGGTACTATCCTTGACTCTGAAAGCAAAGCAACACCAATGAGTTCAGCACAGCCAGTGAGTCGGGAGAAACTGATAACAGACCAGAAAGTGTGACACTCAAGGTTGCAAGCAGCAACATTGTATGAACAAAGAACTTGTGTGCGATTGAACTGTGAAAACAAAATAGGTACCAAATACAGAGTGGTCCGGCGCCATGTGGGTGCTCACTCGAAGGTCTCTGTTTGGCACTCCCTCCCCCTGAGAATGTAAAAGATTATTGAACAGTGAAATCAATGTGGTCCTGCAGCGGGTTAGGTAGAAGCCTGTTCACATTTGAAAGTCTTCGATTGCCTATGAATGGAAATTGTTCTGAACCCGGCTGAGGGGGACCAATTTGTAATAGGGGAACTGAGCCCAGAAGAGGGGGATCCAGGGGAAACAGTAAAACTCAGCTGCAAAGATATTGTTATGGCAAATGTGAACCTGACTGAGGGATGCCAGCAAATTAAAGTTGGTCTGAGCCCAGCTGAGGGAGACTAATTGTGAAAGAAGGATCTGAACCCGGCTAAGGGGGGTCCAGCGTGAAGACTAAATTGCCCGGCTTGACTATTTGGAGAAGAGCCTTCCTTTGTTGTTTAGGGTGAATAGGGCCCTCTGAAGCAAGAGACTTTGCACGAAAGCGACTTGGGCACAGAAGGCCCTGATGTTGGTAAAAGGAACTGTGACCTCGTGCTGAAGAAGCTCAAGAGTATGCTGTGACCCACCTTGTCCCGTGCTGAAAACTTGGGGAAGGGAGGCCCACAGCCTAAGCATCCCGACTTATCATTTTGTGAACACTTTTTTCTCTTTGTGAACATTATCCCACACTCTTTTGTAGCATAGTGGTAAGGATTGGCAATTGTTTTTTTAGTATAGGCCCTTTTTTATTTGACTAGACTCCACTAGGACTGTACTATTATTATTTGATGGTCGTAACTTGCTCCCATTTTAGATCTAGGTTTAGACACAGCCCTGATAAAAGTTCACTAAACCCCCTTGAACTGTGATCACTTGTGTCTGTCTTACTTTGATACCAGGCCTTCCTTTCAGAAAGACCCCTCAGGGCATCCACCGGTTACTCTCCTTTTGAGTCGCTCTACGGTAGAGAACCAAGAGATGTCTTGGACATGCTCCAGTATACCTGGGAAGAAAAAGAAGAGGTGCCAATTCCCCACTCAAAGACGGCTGCCCGATGGCGAGAGCACATGAAACTCGCCCGTTGTCTAGTCCACACTCACATGGAGAAAGTTCAAGCCCAACAAAAATCTACATATGACAAGAAGGTAAATTTAAGATAATTTTCAGTGGGACAGAAAGCATTAGTCCTCTTACCTACCTATGAAAATTAGCTTGTCTCAAAGTGGCATGGGCCATATGGGGCAATAGAGCAAACCGGGAACTGTACCTATAAAATAGCCCAACCAGATAGAAAACAAAAGACTCACCTTTACCACGTAAATGTCCTAACGGAGTGGAAAGATAATCCTTCCGCTTCTACCTCCTCCATATTGTCTTGTTTGGTACCCGAGGAGATAGACAACTCTGAACGTATTCCTCAAGAAGTATCTAAACAGAAACAAGAAGATTTGAACAACCTTATAACTGCCTTCACCCATGTATTCTGTAAGGAACCAGGGAGAGAACATGGTACTTATCATTATATCAGAACTCCAAAGGGAAAAGTGGTCAATTTGAAGCCATGTAGACACCCAGAAGCACAAATGCAGATAGTAATGGATGAAATTAGAAAAATTCTGAAGGCAAACATCATCGAGCCCTCTTCGAGTCCATGGACCTCCCCTATTGTGTTAGTGACTAAACCCGCTCATTCTTGGAGGTTTTGCATAGACTTCAGGCAGGTCAACGCCATCTCTGGCTTTGATGCCTATCCTATGCCACGCATTGATGAGTTAATAGATAAACTTGGAAATGCCACATTCTTGTCAACCCTAGATTTAACCAAGGGATATTGGCAGGTCCAGGTACATGGACCGGATAAGGAAAAGACAGCTTTCTCAACTCCAATGAGACTATTACAATTCAAAGTCCTCCCTTTTTGACCGCATGGGGCCCCTGCAACTTTCCAACGACTCATGGACAGGATATTACAGCCTTACTTTGATTTCTGTGGGGCCTATATTGACATCTTTCTATTATTATGAGAACCCTCCAATCCATCAAAATGTAAGCTGTCTCAGTCGGCCGTCAAATACCTAGCTATCTTTGTAGGGAATAGCAGTGTCCGGCCCCAGCAAGAAAAAGTGAAAGCCGTCATAGATGCCCCCACACCTAAGACCAAGAGAGACCTCAGGGCATTCCTAGGATTGATTGGTTATTACCATAGGTTTATCCCACATTTTTCAGTTAGAACAGCCAGACTGACAGACAACTAAGAAATGCAGAACCCCAGAAAATGTGTTGGACTGATGAGGGTGATGCACGTTACAATAACCTGAAACAAACCTTATGCCAAAATCCAATACTAAGAGTAGTAGACTTCTCAAGGGAATTCGTATTACAGGTCGATGCATCTCTCACAGGGTTGGGAGCAAATATGCAATGGATTGGAACACCCCATTCTATTCACTATTCGTAAACCCTTCCCATGTGAGAAGAACTACTATTTGTTGGAATTAGAGGTGTTTGCCATCAAATGGCCAACTATCCATCTGAGGTACTAACTTCTAGGGAGAAAGTTCACCAACCACTCACCTTTGGTATGGATAAGTGTGAGGATTTGCAAAAGGCGACTAACCAGTTGCAACACCACAAGAGCATCTACACTCCCCAATTTTAATAGGGTGATCGTGTGTGCTCTATGGGTGATGCCCAAGGGGAAAACCTGTGTAGGGAAAACCCTTGTCGGAGATGAGGAATCTTCAGATGGTGGATGGTGCGACTGCTCGCTCCGTCGAAGTGAAGTAATCCAAACTTGCCTCTGTGTCAGAGGAGTGCATCGAAGCACAAAGGTGGCATGTGAAACAATTGGAGATGGAATAGGAACTCCGATACACTAAGAGACTAAGAGAATATGGTTCACAGAGCAGGCAGGCAGAGCGAAGCGGGAGGGGCAGAGGAGGAATTAAGGAGAAGGCAAGGCAGAAGGGCTGAGAGGAAGTAAGGAATGATAACAAAGTAGTGTAAAGCGCCAGCGCTCAGTGGGAAAAAACGAAGCGACGCAAGGCGCTAACCCTTAGGCTGCTTCTTACGCTGTTTCCCTGTCAGGAAAACAGATACCAATGCCTCTAATTCAACTATTTGCCAGGGACAGCTGGTCGCTTCTCCACTGCATGAGTGCATCGGGTCCCTCCCGTGGTTGCTGGGAAAGGTACTGCACTGAAGCTCTATCGTAAAATATCGAAATGCTTGTGGTCCTTGCGAGACCGTTGGTTGTTTCCATGGAGACGGTGGCATCCTACATTTCGCTCGCGCTCCTCCTGCTCGCTACGGTATGGCAGGTCAGCTGATCAGAATAAAGGCTCCTCCTCTGCTCGCAAGCGGCACTTCTGAATATGGTATCCAGCCACGTACCTTGTTCCTATGTGCCTCGAACTCCTGTCTTTGCCCTTACCTCTTTCTATGCCCTCTTATTGCTTTGTCCTTGATTCCCTAATGCTGACCCAGGCGACTAATAAGGATTGATTTTTCCTACGTTTTTATCTTCAGAGGCCACCAGGAAGTAAACCCGCCCTGGACTGCTGACACGGATTAATTAGCCTCACGTTGTTTTGTCTTTGTCACCACCAGGAAATAGAACCGACTCGGACTGCTGATTCAGATTGCTTTGCTTCAAGATACTGTTGTCAGTCACTGCCAGGAAAAGTTACAAAACCGGAACTTCCACGGAACTCTCGTCACCAAGTACTTTATTTCTGGACAATTGGGAAAACCGCTGTTTGTGGACTTCACCCGGTGTGCTTGGACTAGAGACTTCCTTTTTAGCATTCTTGGTGTTAGGTGTCCTCATGCTGTCGGTGTTAGGTTGCTTGAACTGGACTCCATTGCAGGCGTCCTCGTGCCAGTGAGTTGTCCTGTCTGCAAGTCCAATTGACTCTTCACGACCTCAGGACTCCTTCAATGGTAATACACTCTTCTTTTTCCTATGTTTCTTTGCCAAATCCCTTGTTCAACTTGAAAATCATAATAATTTCATTTTGCCTACAGGCTCACGTCCTGGATTAGTTCCTGATTAATGTTTTCTTATATAAAGCCTCCTGTGACGATTCTGTTCCAGGGTGCAGAGTCCATCTTCCAGCTAATCGAATTCTCATACCATCTATTGGTACGACTAAGAATTGTATTGGCAGTAAGATATCGTCTTCTGCACGACGAGTCAACTGTCCTACCTGGTCTAAGCAGTGTTAAGGCAGTCTAACATTCCCTCTGTGTCAACAATCCTTGGAACGGATTGCATCCTGGGTGCCATCTTGTGAACAACTGCAATGTTACAAGATCTCTCGAGCAGTGAACCAACCCAGCACCATCTTGAAGGGCTGAAAACCCTGTGAGGGTGCTGTTTGCTCCAATGCTGCCAGATAGACCATGAATTGATAGACATCCTAACAATAAGTCAACAAAATGACTCTAACCCTCTAACCCTCAAGTCATGAAATGGTTCTTAGACCTATAACCCTACTGTTTCACTGTGGAACTCCGAAAAGGTAAAGAAAAGAACAGGGCAGCGTTGATTTCCTTTCCCGGTTTCCCTGCAAAACAGATGGGGCTATGTCGCATAGGTGAAGAGTATGTAAGGTAGGCATGGTATCAAAGTAAGACGCACACAAGTGATCACAGTTCAAGAGTGTTTATGGAACTTTATCAGTGTTGTGAAAAACACCTATCTAAATCTAAATCTAAGATGGGAGCAAGCTATGACCATCAAATAACAATAACACAGTCTTAGTGGAGTCTAGTTAAATAAAAAGGGCCTATACTAAAAGGAAACTATTGCCAATCCTTACTTCTATTCTAAAAATAGTGTGGGATAATGTTTACAAAAAGAAAGAAGTGTTCACAAATGATAAGTCAGGATGTTTAGGCCATTGGCCTCCCTTCCCCACGTTTTTAGCGCGGGACAAGGTGGGTCACTCGAGCACAGCACACTCATGGCCTTCTTCGGCATGAGGTTACCAAAATCGGGGCCTTCTATGCCCAAGTCTCTTTCGTTCAAATGCTCTTGCTTCAGAGGGACTGATGTAGCAGAAACAACAAAGAAAAGTTCCTTTCCAAATATTCAAGTCCTGCGATTTACTCTTCGCCCAGGATCCCCCTCGGCCGGGCTCAGATCCTTCTTGCATAATTAGCCTCCCTAAATAGGATTGGGACCAACTTTAATTCGCAGGCATCCCTCAGTCGGGTTCACATTTGCCACAACAATATCTTTGTGGGTGAGTTTTACTGATCACCCCAGATTCCCCTCTTGCAGGCTCAGACCCACTTTAAAAAAATGAGTCCCCCTCTTACGGGCTTAGACCAATTTCAGTTCGTAGGCAATCGAAGACTTCCAAATGTGCACAGGATTCAACTTAACCCGTTGCAGGACCACTTTGATTTTACTATTCAGTAATCTTTTGCATGCTATGGGGGTACCAAACAGAAACCTTCAAGTGAGCACCCACGTGATGCTGGACCACTCTGTATCTGGTACCTATTTTGGTTTCATAAAGTTCAATCGCACACAAGTTCTTTGTTCATACAATGTTGCCGCTTTCAACCATGTGCATAACACAGTCCGGTCTGCTGTAAATTTCTCTCAACTCACCGGCTGTGCTGAACTCATTGGCGTTGCTTTGCTGTCGGAGTCAATGACTGTACCACAGTGGCAATTGTTTCTCCCCGGCTTGGCTATCAATGAGGAGGGCCCTTTGTACCTTTAACACATGCTACACTGCTCGTCAGCTCTAATTCCTAGTGTAGAGGAGGAGTCAAGTACCCCCACCTCAAGCACCTCACCTATTTTACCTATATGTGGGGAGCCCGGATGTGAAATGTGTGCGGTACCAGTGAACATACCAATACCTAGAAGAATCCTGGAGGAAAGGTTCCCATTGAGAAAACCATACCTGCATACAAGGAAATATGATGGCCGTTTGAATAAAATCCCGGAAGAGCAGAGCAAATTAATGGTCAAGACGAATAGTGATGTCACACAGAGAAGAGCTGACGTGCCTAGAAACGATGCAGAAACTAGAGAATGCAGATATTCTATAAGGCATCCAGAAAGTATCAAGGATAAGTGACATCTTGGGATCAAGGTGAAGAAGCTTATGCCATAAAATGGATGAAGATATCAAGTCAGTTTACACGTGTACAGATGCAAAAGAAACACAAGTAGACAAAGTGATCCTGAGGCTAGCCAAGTAGTGAATAAGTTGCAGCATGTGCCAATATATACATATGCGCATAAAGAGTAAAGGATGGGTGTTGCCACTACGTGTCATAGCAGAGTTGGACTAAAAAAGAAAGGCCTCTTCCCATTGTGTCCTAGTAAGAAAACACATGAATTAAAAGTGAATCTCGAAAAGGCGAGGCTGGATGAGCCATAAAGCCAAGCCACGAAGCCAAGGTCTTATCAGGCTGGAGTGAACTGACAATTGGATACAAAATCGTGTGAAAGAACAACCTCCTGTTCAGAAGGCATGAACAAAACAAGGGAGACGTCAGAGGTCTATTAAAAATAGTATTTTAAAGACAGTGGCCCTCATTACGAGTCCGGCGGTAGCCGTCCCAATAAAACCGGCAGGTTGCCACTGGACCGTAGGGATTTACGGCTCTGGACTTGTCAGAATTACCGGGGCATTACAGCCCTGGTGATCCAGTAATTCCGGAGCCGGCATTCTGTAAATCCCCATTCCCGTGGAGTCCAGTAGACTTACAGGAATGGGGAAGTGGAAACACCAGCACCATGTGTTAATGATGCTAGTGTTTCCGCATCCATCTGTGCCCGGTGTCGTTACGCCCACCAACTCAGAGCTGGTGGGTGTAACATCACAAGGCCACAGAACTTGTAGTTAGCCGGTCCGGAAAACGGTGGCAGTACGGTTTTACCAGCACCATTATATCCGGACTGGCTAACTTCTAATGTTGGCCAGTGAAAGCTTAAAATCATGGCCTTAAGTCACGTGGAAGGATGAAGTTGGACGAGCAAGATGCTCACTCCTACGCCTGAGGGCAGAGCGTGCCTTCACTCCCTCGATTCTTTACAGTACAGAACAAACTCAAGGCAGAGCTTCAAAGCATAATTGACTATGCTGACCACTGAGGTGATGATAGATTGACATGCTAATTGGTGGGAAGCTGGGGTTGAGTCAAGCTCACCAGCACCCGGAAATCCAATCTGTGTGCTGCTAGAGATAGGTGGAAAAGTACTGACGAAGGTTAGAGTGCCAACCAATTGTAGGGGACAGCGTAATTAAGGGTCCTATAGTTTGTGCAGCCAATGGGACGTCATGTATTTAGTGACATTCATAGTGGCCATTTTGAGGGAAGAGCTTAGTTGCCTGATGTTAAGAAACCTATCACTTTTCTTCACTGTTCCATACCAGTATAGAACATATACTTAGAGGTTCATTAAGAGCCTATCACAGTTGCCACTAGGTTTTTGTAGTTTACCACGTAGGATGACATTTGTAATGATGTAAATCAACGTCAATGATGACGAGTTTTTGATAAATAAGCTCCTTTTTTATGAAACATTGAGTAAGAGGATCGAACAAATTTGTTGATGTTTGTTGTGCTCCCTGTTTTAGACAATTGAAAATAAAACAGTTAATCTTTTTACCAAGTAACTGAGTCATTTTGATTATTGATGTATGAATAAAATCTGCTTCCCCATCCATCTCCAGGGTAATTGCTACTCATCTTAAAGGGCTGAGGTTATTCAGTTCACTTGGTAGCGAGAGGATTGTTTAAAAAATCCATCGATATAAGTAAACTTTCGAGTCCCCGGCAATATCGCGAGACCTCTGCCATTCAGCTAACAGGAAATGAAGCTCCCTGTAGATAGTGGTTTAGTTTAAATTGCTAAAATTTTGAAAAAAGGGTGTGACGGATCCTACCGGTTTCAGAAGGAATCCCCTCCCACGGTTTACGAGAAGCTGAACGAACAGAAGTTGGAGAGGCGGTAAAAGAGGCGTACGATCCAGAGAGTCAGAAGACGAACATGCAAATGGTGAGTAAAAACTGAGCAAGTTGGCAAAACTGAGTGTGGTGATGAGTGACAAGAATTGATAAGGGAAAGAAGTGTAACGGAGGGAGGTGGGATAAATATAACTCGAGAATAAGAGTGTTAAATATTGAATAGAAATTGACTTGTGTGGGGCCAAGCAATAAGAGGTATCGTGAGGAGATTGCCATGATAATAGAATACGCCCTGTGCCTGCGTTTTAAAGAACAAAACAGAAGAAATCTTTACCTAAAATCCCATAGCGGAAGCATTAGATGACGAGTTTGGTTAAAGACGTAACTTAAAGAGGTTGATTTAAACTCTGTAGGAGTATTGATTTAGAGGGAAAGACTAGTCTTACAGAAAAGATCGTGAGAGAGTGTGTCTGTTTGTCTGTTCGTATTATGTATTTATGTGTTGGTGATGACGTAATAGTTAAAAGTGATTGTTGAAAAAAGGAGAAATATGAGGTTGAAAAATGGAATTGGTTGTTTGACTTTAAGTTGATGGTGTAATTTTAGCATGATTAAAGTAAAAAATGTATTTAAAGGGATTGGAGCCTGCGACGATTGGTTCATGCTCATATTATGTTCTTTTTCTGAAACATATTGTTTTTCAAAACCTGTGACAAAAGCAAATGAGTATTGATAGTCAAGAGTGAAGTGAAGAGTCAAAAATGGAGGATGTTACTCCACTTGTGCACCTCTGCAAGCAATTGCCAAAACATGCACCCAAGCTTAGACAGTATAGTGCGGAATGGGTTGAGGGAACTGCAGACAAAATGGTTATGGCATGGGCGCAAGGAGGGTCACTTTCAAAGGTAGTCCTGCAGCATATGACAACATATTTGTATGCAGCATATACGGAAAAAAAGCTAGACAAGCGACTAGAGAGCTTAGAACTTTGGAAAATGTACCAGGAGGAAAGAGAAGAGCAGCCTCCTATAGATTGGATCCTTCATGTATGCAAAGAGGGGGGTGAGGAGTCTTCTGCTCCCCCCACCCCACCGGAAATAGATGGCAAAAACAAGAAAGACGATGGGTTATACCCACTGAAGGAGCTTAAGGCAGCAACAGGGTATAGTAACTCGGCATATGAGTCACCTGCACAAAGCAGTGACGAGGGATCAGAGAGAAATACAGAGAAAGATGTAATTCCAATAGTCCCGAGGGACAAGGAGAGAGGCGACAAGGAGAGAGGTAATCGAGCAAGCACATTTGTAGATATAGTAAGATAAATAAAGAGATGGAAGGGAGAAAGAGATAAAGATGATGAGTTAGCACTTCTACAGAACGGATGGGTGGTCGGATTTTGCTCAAACTCGATGGTAAAGGCATAACGCATTGACGCAGTCAGATCAACCTAAAGGGCAACCCCATGGTGAGAGGGGGAGTCGCCACCGTACGTGATCAGATTAAGGTCACTGCCAGGAAGAAGGTGATGTGGAAATATTATCCCTGCCATGAATAGACAGACGATGGGAAATGAGAGTGAGTTTCGGGTTTCACAGTTTCCCTTGCCAGAGAAAGGGGGAGCTAGACCACAGTATATACCTTGGCCCCAGATGGGCAAGGATAATTTAAGGTATAAACTTCAGAGTTTAACTTCTGGTGATGGGAAATGGATACATGAATTAGAAAAGATGACAGGAGGAAATACATGGGATGTAGGGGACATTAAGGGTCTCTTGATTGCCACCCTTGGAGAGAGAGCTGATGATGTTTGGTCCAGAGCAGGGTATGCTGGTGTTAGTTCAGGTAACACTGCTCATGATGGAGCACCATTCAATAACTACAGGCCGGTGGACTGGAAAGCGCTTAGAGTGCTGTATCTAGACACATCTGATATGGGAGCTATAATGACGAAAAAGATGCAGGAAGGTGAAGACCCGCTTACTTACATTCAGAATGTTCAAGAGCAGTGGAGCTTGGAGACATGCAAAGCTTGGGGAAAATCTATACCTGTGTTCTATCATATACTGTGCCAAGGGCTGCCAGACCCAGTACAGAAGCAGCTTAAGAAGTTAGTGAGTATGGAGGCAAAACCGTGGTCAGAAATGCAGCTGACCATCGCACATTATTGCAGAATCTTGCAAGAAAAGAATTGCAAAAAAGATGATTTTAGGAAAGGCGAAGAAGCAAAGTTAGTGTAAAAAAAGTTATCTAAGTATACTATTGAAGGTGCAATGATAACCAGTGGAGACGGATCAAATCTACAGCAGGTGACAAACATGCCGCAGGTGAATAATCAAAGGCAGTTGGACCAAGGTAATGATGGGTTTATATCACGAGGAAGGGGAGGTTTTAGAGGAAGAGGTTTTCAGAATAATCAAGGTGGGTTTCAAAACATGCAGAATGATAATCAAGGCATGCCGGGAGGACAGATGGGGAGACCTCCGTCTATATGTTGAGCATGTGGTATAACAGATCATTTAGCTTGTATATGTAGAAGTCAAGGGTTTGTGCAGAATGGTCAATTTTCAAGAGGGGGGACTTCAAACACGCCTGCTTATTCATAGCAGAGTTGAGATGGGTTTGCTCGGAATCAAACAGTGCAACAGGCGCAAGCGCCGAGAATGCAGCAAGATTTGCAAATGCAGCAAGTAGCAGTGAATCTGCTGCAAGGGCAGTCGCAGCATTCCCCTATGCAGATACAGCAAAGCACAAGTATGGGGCAGCTAATGGCTCCTAGGATAGGGGGTGTCACTGTAGAGGGAGGGCATCATTTTACAGGTACAGGAATGAGGCTGTGCCCACAATAGGACAGCTTACTGGGAGACTTGATGTGTTCAATACTATCCGTGATGCCAAATCCTCACGAGGAACCGAGGGTAGACGTCAGTATAGGAGGCAAACGTTTTTCATTTTTAGTAGACACGTTGCAACACACCCATGTATAAAAGAGGGACATTTTTTTAAGTCTGGCAATGCCATGATTTCTCAAGGTTTCACAGGAGCTACAAGCAGAGTTCCTTTTACTGAAGACTTGCCAGTCTCTATAGGAGAATGTGACATGTCAGTGCCACTGCTGTATTCAAGGAAGACACCTGTCAATATATTAGGTCGAGATTTAATGACTAAGTTGAATATGACAATCTCATTTACTGATGAAGGTATAGTGTGTTCAACACCAGGAATGCATTATTTAAACGTGAGTGAATTTATTATGGCATTTGCAGGACAAGTGACCATGCGAGCAGTTCCGTTGGAACCTGAAGTTTTTCATTATGGGGTACGCATTTTGTTGACATGGCTACCAGGCCTAGTAGGCAGAACTATGAGAATACCTGATGAGTTTCTATTCAGGCCAAAGATACCTATGGATGAAGAGGAAGGGCAATCTTTCCTTAGAATTACAAGCAGCCATAGTGCGAGGAGAAATGGCTTTGCTTGATGGAAATGATTATGAAGGCAGACGATGGTGCACA
>PGSH02013567.1:0-36723 GCA_002915635.3 Ambystoma mexicanum
CACCCACGCTCTTCCCGTGTCTCTTTCCTGTTGCCCCGACTCCCCCGCTCATGCCCGTGTCTGTCTCCTGTTCCCCCCCCCCCCGCTCATGCCCCGTGTCTGTCTCCTGTTGCCCCACCCATGCCCCGTGTCTGTCTCCTGCATTCCCCACTCCACGCTCATGCCCGTGTCTCTCTCCTGTTGCCCCACCCCCGCTCATTCCCCGTGTCTGTCTCCTGTTCTCCCCACCCCCGCTCATGCCCCGTATCTGTCTCCTGTTCCCCCATCCCCCGCTCATGCCCCGTGTCTGTCTCCTGTTCTCCCCACCCCCCCGCTCATGCCCCGTGTCTGTCTCCTGTTCTCCCCACCCCCGCTCATGCCCGTGTCTCTCTCCTGTTGACCCACCCCCTGCTCATGCCCCGTGTCTGTCTCCTGTTGCCCCCACCCCCCTCTGCCCCGTGTCTCCTCGTGTTCCCCCACCCCAGCTCATGCCCGTGTTTCCCTCGTGTTACCCCCGCCCCTGCTCATGCTCGCTGTCTCCCTCGTGTTCCCCCCCCCGTTCATGCCCCTTGTCTCTCTCCTTTCCTCCCACCCCGCTCATGTCCCGTATGTGCCCTGTACCCCCGCTCATGCCCCGTGTCTCCCTCGTGTTCCTCTCCACTCCCTGCTCATACCCCGTGTCTCCCTCATGTTCCTCCCAACCCGCTGCTCATGCCCCGTGTCTCTCTCGTGTTCCCCCCACCACCGCTCATGCCCTGTGTTTCCTTCCTCCCCCCGACCCCCTGCTCATGCCCCGTTTGTACCCTGTTCCCTCTCACCCCCCGCTCATGCCCATGTGTCTCCCCTGTGTCCCCCCAACCCCGCTCATGCGCCGTTGTGTTCTTTATACACCCCGCCTTCCCTTTTCATGGTGGCCATCTTGGTAAAAGATTTTCCTTCCTACACCGAGACGCCGCAGGCGTCCCGGCGTAGGAAGGAAAATCTTTTTGTATTTTTTTACCACCCGGCGTTCCCACTTTGAGGACATAAGATGTTAGTGGTCTTCATCTATTGAAAAGGATGTTATGGTGACGTTGCACTAATAAAAACCTTTAAAATTTAGTAAAAATAAATGTTACAGGGACGTTATGGTTAAGTTGCACTAATAAAAACCTATGAAATTCAATGAAAAAACTTTGTTAAAGGGACGTTATGGTTAAGTTGCGCTACTAAAAACCTATGAAATTCAGTGAAAAAACTTTGTTAAAGGACGTTATGGTAAAGTTGCGCTACTAAAAACCTATGAAATTCAGTGAAAAAACTTTGTCAAAGGAACGTTATGGTTCCAAGTAAAACCGAAAAACCCTTGAAATTCGCCAGTTATGGTAAGCTAAGCAACCATAACTCGCGCCACCACCGTGCACTGCTAAGACTAACACCCAGGACATCAAAGATGACATCACAAATGTCATTGATGACATCACTGATGACATCACATTTCTGGCTCACTCTTTTTTCTTTTGCTGACATATCTAGGCCACATGGTTTTCTTCAGTAACAGTCAGAAACTAAACATTTTATTTTATTTGTAGACGTATCCTTCAAGTAGGTTCTTACAGTAATTCTGTTAGAGTCCAGTCACATCATATGAAACATATACATACGGGAAGACACAAGCTTGAAAGACAGCAATCCTTTTTGTGCTCATAAGTCTATTGATTTGATAATCAATAGACTTATGAGCACTTTCTGATAGTTCTGTTGTTTTTTTTTTATGGCTGTACTTTCCCTGTGGGTCCAATCACATCAAGTGATACATATACATAGGGTGAATAGCAGCTTTGAAACAGAGCAATCATTTATTTGCATGAAAATAATCAGTTAAGTTATGAATTGTTTCTGCTACTACTTGTGCTTTTTTGCTAACTTCACTTTCCCTGTATATACCCATATTGGTATGTGTTCTTGTGTCTTTGTGTTTTGTCTATAGTAATGTTTTATTAGCTACGTATTACATATTTCACAGTACACAAAAATCTATTAAGAAAACAATTATCATTTCATTATTCAACATATTAACATTACGAATATTATACCTTCATCTTGTACACTGCACACCATGTTATGTTTCTGTATCAGTAGCTTAGTATACTAGATAGAACCCCATAATAGAATGCTATTCATATCAATGCATCGTTCAATGCACTAATTAGGGTATGATATTTATTGCAATGATCCTTGACACTTTTTTCGCAACATTATAATAAGAATCCCTTGTACACATATTTCATGAAAAATACATACACATGTGATGTCATCAGTGATGTCATCAATGACATTTGTGATGTCATCTTTGATGTCCTGGGTGTTAGTCTTAGCAGTGCACGGTGGTGGCGCAAGTTATGGTTGCTTAGCTTACCATAACTGGCGAATTTCAAGGGTTTTTCAGTTTTACTTGGAACCATAACGTTCCTTTGACAAAGTTTTTTCACTGAATTTCATAGGTTTTTAGTAGCGCAACTTTACCATAACGTCCCTTTAACAAAGTTTTTTCACTGAATTTCATAGGTTTTTAGTAGCGCAACTTAACCATAACGTCCCTTTAACAAAGTTTTTTCATTGAATATATATATATATGGTGTTGCAAAAACAAACTAGAAAAGAAATATATACTTCAAACAATTGGTTGGTACAGCCATGGGCTGTTGTATGGCTCTCACCTATGCAAACCTTTTTATATGTTGGTGGGAGGCCACAATAGCCTGGTCTGAACAATATGATGCATTTGTTAATCATGTGGTACATTGGTACCGTTTCATAGATGATTTATTAATCATATGGGAAGTCCAATGGACACATTAGTTGAGTATGTTGGCTGCTTAAATATCAATGAACATAATATACGATTGACTGTAAGCTGTGAAGGACTGGTTTTCTTAGAGGTAAAATTCAAAGTGGTGAAGAATAATTTGACACTCGAGTTATATAGGAAACAAACAGCATCCAATTCTTTATTTCTTTATTACATGCACGCAGTCACTATCCCAATCCGCTCATACAAAGCATACCATATGGAGAACTATTGAGAGCGAAAATAAATTGTTCAGATGATCAGAATTTCAGAGTTATGGCTAAATCTATAGGTGTTATGGTTCACCGTGGCAGAAAGGGAAGGCATGGATGGTGGTTACAATGCCCTCTCTCGCTGCTACAAGATTGGCACCTTCCATGGCGCTTGCAACAGCTCCATGCAGACAGACAGTTGAGTTTGCGTTGGGGAACCCGTTATGTTGCCATGGTTACCCCACACGAGGGAATGCCGGAAGGGGATGTTCCGTCCTTCTCCATAAAGGCTTCTCCTTCGGTTATAGGTTAAAGGTTCGAATCAAAAGGTTAGAAATACAATAGGG
Source organism: Ambystoma mexicanum (assembly GCA_002915635.3). Taxonomy (NCBI): domain Eukaryota; kingdom Metazoa; phylum Chordata; class Amphibia; order Caudata; family Ambystomatidae; genus Ambystoma; species Ambystoma mexicanum. Next base: position 3,369 of record PGSH02013567.1, read on the forward strand.
TTGAATCAAAAGGACCGAAATCAAAAGGTTCGAAAAAAAAAAATTAATATTTTTTTGGGGGGTCCCCCCAACCCTGTTTTGTGGTAAAAATCAAATTTTTTACCTAAACGGAAACCCCCCAAAAATATATAATTAAAATAAAATGTGAATCTTTTGTTTTCGGTCCTTTGGCCCAATCCTATTGCATTCGAACCTTTTGTATTTGCACCTTTAACCGGACACCTTCCCTTCCAGCATTCTGTGCTTCTTATGAAAGTTGTTTTGCGGCTTCCTTACTGCCCTACTCATCTTCCTAAACACTTAGAAAACCTTGTCTACTGTTTTGAGAGGATTCCTCGCCTCCTCTCTTTCCTTTCTACATTTGGATTCCTGCGAACAACGGTGAGCGGACTTCTCGATTTTGGCACCGTCCCCCTATCCCTCACTTTGTGACGCCTGTTCTCTAACAGGCTTTCTGTATTCCCCACACATCCCGCTTGCTTAGGGGCATGTGCTCATGCTTTCCAGCTATAACATCGGACTGCATAGCAGGGTTGCTGGCTGCCCTTGACTCAACGTTTCTTCGCCTTCCCCATACTGACCTCGGCTTACTAACGGACTGCTTTGAATACCCTCAGCTTAACGTTTGAACGCACGTCTTCAACTGCCCTCGGAGCACCATTTGGATTGCTGTGGATTTTCCTTGCTTTGTTCTTCTGTGACTTTGGAACTTTTGGTGGACACCTTGGCAAGCCGCTTTGCAGTATTCAGGTGCCTCGGATAGAGTTGTTAGAGGGTCCTCGTGCCACCCAGGCAGGTCACTACTAAACCTTCCTGTTTATTGTTTTCTCCTCCATGCATTGGAATTATTACTTTTGTTTGTGCATCACCTACGAGTCAAGAGTGAATATGAAGACCGCTGCATACCACAATAGAATACTTGCTCACTTACCACATCTTCAGGTTAGTCTGTCCTTTCTATTCTTCTGTATCTACACCACTATTAAGATTCTAAAGTTTTCTTATCCTTCTTTACAGCTTAGTGCATACTATGATGGTATGATTTGCTCTTTTGCTCTACCCACCCCTCTGTCTATATGTCTAAACAGACAGAGTGGTGTTTAGGGAAAAAGCTCTTCCTGAGCTCAGGAGACTCCGGGTTGGGGTTACTATACTGCCGAATTGGGATTTCGAAGTTGGGACTCTCACAAGTATCGTATCCGATAAGTGGTGAAATAACAATAGGTAACCACTTTTTAAATAGAGGTTACTCACATAAAACAATAGATCAAGCCTATCCGAAAACAAAACTAATAACAAGACAAGAATTGCTTGTCAGGTACATTACCCAGTATGCTGACCACAAAAGTGATGGGTGGAAGGTTTCGAATGAATCTAAACCACTGGCAATTGCTCTGGGCAACTTCCACACCACCGTTTTTTAGCCCGTCTGCGCCATTGCAAAAGGGGACCAGCCATGTGCAAAATCAGCAGCTGCCGCCACCGAAGGTAGCAGCCCAGCCCGAACTGCTAGGCCAGGTCCCCTCTGCACAGAAAACCAAGCAACCCCAGACATGTTTTGGCCTTGTTGGACCTCCTCAGTGAGGTGTAGCCTGGTTCCCTGTGGCGCAGCGAGCAAGGGACCCACGTCTGGGCATACCCTCTCTCACAAGGAGAAACAAACTGACCACAAAAGTGATGGGTGGAAGGTTCGAATGAATCTAAACCACTGGCGAATCGCACCCACACCCAAAACCCCCGTTTAGCCCGCGCCCCAGCAAGCGGGACCAAGCCTATTCGTGCAAACCACAGCAACCGCGCCCACGAAGGACCACCCCCAACGCTAGACCCATGGCTCCCCCCCACAGATACCAAGCAACCGACATCGGACGACCCCTCATTACCCGTAAAACTCCCATCGGTAACTATCAAAAATAACATGAGGAAGGAAACATCTTAGAAGTGCCTTAGGAGTCCCTCAAATCACACACCCTAACCCCCACAAGAAAATTAGCATCCCAGCAGCAAAGGATGTTGACTACGAGCAGTGGTTTCTAATTGTTTAAGCTACAGTAAAGGGCTTCCTACGCCTTGGCAATACATCTAAGATCTGTAATCTAGCTCTCAAGGCAAAAGCGTGCAATATGGGAAACAGATACAATATGCAATAGGAACCAGCTGGCGCCACATTAACGAGTCAGGGAACCAGCCACGATCCATGCTCCACGTGCATACCGGGGCCCGGCCAAAAGGACACCGTGCCACCCAACCTTGGCAGGAAAACCGGTAAACCCCGTGCCAAGGAACCCGCCGCCACCACCCATTCGGCCCCTTAGGCTCAAGGAATGGGAAGGAGTCTAACAAGGTGCCTAAACCCAAGGAGCCCGCCCGCGGGACCCGGGTAAGATGCCTGGTTACCATGCGCACACGTGGGTCAACAGAGACCCGTCAATAGGCGGAAAATGGTTTACCGGCCACCATACCGCCGGAAACCCACTTGCCAACTTCGTATAGAGTGCACGAACATAAAACCAGGCTAAGAGCCCAGAAATGATGTCGCACTATACAACTCATCAAAACATCACAAGATCCGACAAAAGACCAATACGGCAGACATTTCAAAGTCATGAGAAAGCACATAGACGTAAAGGAGACAGAGAAAAACAACTTATATGCTTAAAATCCAAACTCATCACTAAAATGGAAACATTAAAACCAAAGAGTCATAATAGTGATGAAGAGTTATGTTTTTTAAAGATAGCACCATCTTTGTGAGCCTAGATCATCTGGCTATACTCCACCACATGTATTCTTCCCTATTTTTGGTTGTTACATCAGCTGGGATCTGAAATTTCATCATGATCATTGCACAAGAAATACATATTGTTGCATTTGGTTGAAGTATTGATATGTTTTATATGTATTATGCCCACTGGAGCTGAACTGTAACGATTCAGCATCAACATGCTTATTACTATATGAGGTAAGTAAGAGATCTACTAATGTGTCGATGTATGATGTCGTATTATCACCATACCATTAATTACATAGACAATGGGCCTCATTACGACCCAGGCGGTAAGTTACCGCCTGGGCCGTGACTTTACCACCATGGTGTAAACTACGTTTACGCCATGGTGGTTGGATTTACCGCCCCATTCCAACCTTGGCGGGGCGGTAAATCCCATTTTCCAATTTACCCTTCCCCATTCCATTTTTGCCCCATAGGGCATAATGGGAGTGGGGAAGGCGTTAATTACGCCACCGTAAATTACGTGGCGTAATTAACTCCATGGTCCCTTAGCGCCATGGATTTTAACACCTGCTAAAAGCAGGTGTTAAAACCTCCATGGCGCTAAGGACCTCGTACTCAGGCGGTAAGGGTCGGCGCTGTTTACGCTGCCGTAAAACCCTTACCGCCTGAGTCGTAATGAGGCTGAATGTGTAAAAAATACATAATAGTTGTACATCATGTGGAACCGGAGGGTTTGCAGCTACTGATACATTATATCAGTGGTTATTTCTAAACATCATACTGTTTCTCCATACGTTGAAGAGTTATGCATTGAGCAACGAGGCACATTTAAACATCATGTTCTATTTCAAGTATGGATTATAGAATGGTACTACGGTGTATACCATCATGGAGTCTTAAACTAATTTTTTTTTTACAGCGTTTCTGCACAAGCCTTTAATTAGCACCAATTAATTGTGTTTGTAGATAAGAACGGAGCAATTTGCAATAATTGTTAATGATGCATTAGCACTTTGCTCGGTCTAATAGTATTTTAAAAAATAAAAGCGAAGGGCACCACTTGTAGGAAATAAAATAAAGTACAAATAACAAAATAAAAGTACAATGAAAGCCATACGAGATGGCCATATTTTATCATGCTAAAATGGCAGGCGTTTTTCGATGAGAGTGTCAAGCTTACACAAGGCTGTCATGTGATTCTTGAACGCATAACCTAATGCTATATTACAAACACCAGGCAGTTTGTTTATGGCGTTAAGCACCCGTTCCAGGGGCTGGAACAGGTGTTAACAGCCCAGCAGCCCAAGTTAAAAGCCAGAGTGAAGCAAGGTCTTTTTACGAGGGATCCGGGATGTTAACACACGTTCCAGCTCCTGGATCCGGTACTTAACACCAATTAGCACCCTGGGTTAGCAAAGCTGCATTGAACGGGATGCGTGAGGCGTCCCGTTCAATGAATGAAATCCTTTGTCAAGATGGCCACGATAGACAGAAACGGCAGGGCTCTTCGGAGACCCTCTCCACTTTCCATGGTGGCCGGAGAAGAGGGAAAGCAGCTGCGGTGTGGCGACCTGGGCTGCCAGAACAAACAGGTAAGTGAGCATGGGAAAAGGGCAAAAAATTAAAAAATAAGGGAACAGAGGGTGGGGGACGATGGCCACCGGGGAAGCCGGCTGTCAGGCGACATGGAAGGCAGGCTTTCACCGGCAGTTCAACCAGGTTCTAACCGTTTCTTAGTCACGGAAATCTTCCTGCGTCACCCCTACAAAAACATCCCATTGATAAAACATGTTGCTTCCCTCATGAATATAGTCCTGAATGACTAACCTAACTTCTCATTAGTTCTTACATACTTAGCCCATTATTTTGAGTGCTTCCACAAGTAAATATAACTAAACTCGTCAATAACTTACTTTTAGGTGTATTGATTTTAGGCATGTAGGGCCTCATTCTAACTTCGCTGGTCCGGAAACAATGGTGCTGTGTCATGATCCCAGTAAAGGAGCACAGTTCACATTCAGACATACCAGGTAAGCAAGGAACTTCACATAAGTCAGTGGGTCAACAGTGGGCTACAAGCCTGGCACAAATGGCATTTGTCTCATTCATAGCATTGCACCCATAGGCTCACATAGCGCTTACATTGTTTTTCATACACTCAACATGGCCGCCGCCAAGTCCATTGTTAACTTACAGCACATACTATACCTATTGCAGAGGGAGCTACTTAAGCCCCGCCTCTGCTGGAGCGCTCGCTTTGCGTCTTCTCCGCTGACAGCGGGTAACGCTACCGGCAATCTCCTGACAGAACCTGTCAAAGAAAAGAAAGTTCACAGACATTAGTTTCCACAGAAAATCAACATAATTCCATTGTTTTTTAAAAGACTTACCGAACTGAAGTATTTCTGAAGCATTTCTTCAGTCAGCTGTTTATTTCGTAGTCTCCACATCTTCTGTCAGAAGTTCCTTCACAGCCGCAGCATCTTCTTCACAGCAGTCTTCGTTTGCGGTCGCAGTGCCTTCATTCAGAAGTTTCCTCAGCAGACTCTGCATTATCCGAAGGCATTTCATCCACAGCTTTCCGAAAACCTGCAAAAAAAGTTATTTTCATTAATGAATGCACTTATACAAATAAGAAAGAAGGAGTTTTACATAAGTTGCTTACCTTAAGTTCTAGTAAGTTTTCTTCACTTAGTTATTAACCGCGCTCGTCTCTGAAGGCTGCAATTACTCAGTTAAGACGAACTTACGTTTGTTAAACGTTTCTTCAAACCGAGTATAGTCACAGCCAGTCCGCAGCCATTAACCTTTTCTGAGAACCAAGAACCTGCAAGTTAAAAGGGAAAATATTAGAAAGAGAGCATAGGAACTGCGCAGAATCTAACAAACTATAATATTGTTTCACCGAATACTTACCCAAGATAATTCTAGAAAAGCAAGGACATTATTCTGACAAGAATCATTTCAATACTGCAGCCTTTCAAGTTAAAGGTTTTCTTACCAACACGCCCCTGTAGAATACATAAAACATAAACACAGGTGAGAAAGGAGGGATTATCAAAGGCGCACTGCTATACCGTTTTTTCCCAGCAAAATAGAAATTACAGTAGTTTAATTAATTATAATTATAATTTATATTTGTTGTTTTCACAGAAAAAGAATCCAAAAGGTTCCCAAATAAAAGATCCTCATGCTGAGAAGGCATTACGTGCCGCGGAGTCCTAGGTCAGCCTTACATGCTGGTAGGCTTACCGGCACCGTTGTTTTCGGAGCAGCAAAGTACAAGTCTGCCGGGCGGGTGCCCTCCTGCCTGGCAGGTCTAACTTGCCAGTCTGATATTTGTCTCTAAAATGAGAAGCTTTGTTCAAGATACCCGAGATGCTAGTTCCAAAATTGAAGGCTGTAATTTTGATCCATCGGAAAATGTATTATTGTGCCTAGACATACGTCCCTGTATACTAACATCCCAAAAGGGCAACTTTGGAAGCAATAGAAGAAATTCTCCTTAAAAGAGATGATGAGCACCCTGTTAGTAATTCTTGTATTCTGTGGTGTGCAGATACAGCTTTAACAAATAACTTCTTTCAATGTTTGGGTCAATTCTACAGTACAGGTTGAAGGTACTGGCATGGGAGCTGCTATGGCACTCAATTTGGCTAATCTGTGTATCGACATGTTCGAACAGACAGTGGTGTTTTCAGAAATAAATCCCAACAAGTCCAAATTGATTAAGTGGCTGAGATGCATTGACGACGTATTCATGATATGGCAAGCGAATTTGGAGGAAGCTAATGTTTTTTTGACCTGGCTCAATACCCAGAATAGTTATTTGAAATTCACTGCAACCACAAGTATTGTCGAAGTTAATTATTGGACTTGACAATATTTCATGGAAGGGCTCCTTATTGCTGAAGCCCTTTGTCAAAACTACAGACAAAAATGCATTACTCCACTACAATAGTCATCATGCACGACATGTAAAATCAACCTCCCCTTTGGATATTTTGTATGCTTAAAGCGCAACAGCAGCACAAGGGAGGCATGTGAGGAAGGAGCTACACTGATCGAGAAGCTGACATTGCGAGGTTACCTGCCTAGAAAAGTTAAACAGACAGCGAAAAGAGGGTTCAATAATAATAGAGAGGCTCTATTAGAAAAAAAAAAGATACATTTGGACAAGAAGAAAGAGAACCCCAGGTGTTTGTTAATGCCTTCAGTAACTTATCCTATAAAGTCAAGAATATTATCAAGAAAAACTGTAGGAGAGTGATGACTACACCACCCCCTTTAATGGTGTTCAAGAAGAATACTGGCATATGGAATATTGTCATAAAAAATAAAATACATACCGATAACGGCAGTATGAGACAAGGCACCCTATGGGGTCTACCTCATGTCACGGGACACCACCCGGGTGGACAATACACAATGTATGCTCAAACTAAGAAAACAGAGGCAGTGAATTTGGGATTAATTCGAGATTGGCAACTCAAAGAACATACCAACTGTAATACTGCAAATGTGGTATATATGATTAGGTGCCCTTATGGATACATGTATATTGGTAAGACGAATCGCAAATGAAAGACAAGGATGATTGAACACAGCAGCTGTTAAAAAAGAAAATCGAACAAGCCCCTTTAGTCAAAACATTTTTGGAAATGAAACATTAATTCAATGACTTTGAATGGGTGATTCTGAAACAGGTATAAGGTAAATCATAGACAGATTTTAATAAAAAACGTATCACCTTGGAACAAAAAGATTTTTTTTACCAAAAGCTGCATTGGAGGTCTCAATAAAAGGATTGAGTGGCATAACATCAAGTGGTATACACTGTTGGGTCATCCTTGTGATGCATTTGGATCGCATATAGGGGCATGCAATGTAAGAGGGTATGCAATGTAAGAGAGGGTATGTTAACCCCTATCTTGTATTAGATTGTAATACATGTATTCCATATTTGGTTAGGTATGTGACTCACTTAACTACATCTGGCGATGACAACACAAGAAATAATGTGAAAGAACGTCGTGCTCTGGAGCCTGCTGGGTCGTTGATATGGGGGTGGAAGAAGCGACATTTAATGTGCAACATGTATCATGCTATTTTTTACAAGTGTAAATAATTTAAATACAACACAGTGGGCCTCATTACGACCCAGGCGCTAATGGGTTAACGACGCCATAAAAGGCTGCAGCGCCGTTTACCTATTAGCACCTAATTACGAGGTCCCTTTGCGGGACCCGACCTTAACGGCTGGTGTAGACCAGCCGTTAAAGTAAGGACCCGCAAAGGGACCTTGGTGCTAATTACGGTGCCGCAATTTGCGGCACCGTACTTAGCGCCTTCCCCATTCCCATTGAGCCCTATGGGGCAAAAATTGGAATGGGGAAGGGCCATGGAGGAAGGGGGAATTACTACCCCGCCAACCTTGTAATGGGCAGGTAATTCCCCCTTTCTCCATGGTGGAGTCGGTAACTTACCGGCATGGACCATGGTGCTAATAGCACAATGGTCTTCCGCCAGGGTCGTAATGAGGCCCAGTGTTAATAAGGTGTGTTTGAATTCCCTCAAATATATATTGCTGGCTGAATCTGTTACAAGTAATATGCTTTATGTGGCATATGAGTAACAGAACTACTGATACCATGAGTCTTAGCGCAGCAGTACGACCTTCCCTGTTTAATGTGCAATGTGTTATAGCCTGTGCTTTACGAGTGTAAATCATTGAAATGCATCACAGTGGCTATTATGCTTGTTTGAATATCCGAGAACACATATTGCACTCTGACTCTCTTTTGAGCAGTGGGCGTAGTGTGGCATATTAGGAACCTAACTACTGATACCATAAGTCCTAGTGGATCATTAAGACACTCCCTGTGCAACGTTTAATCAGACATGCCCATATGAGAACAAACAGAAGCACTTGTTTCTTTGTTAAGGGACTCACCCAGGTTTGGAGTTTGACTCTATAATTTGGTCATCTATGCCAGACGACACAAGTCCCTAGAAGAGGTAATAAACAACGGTTCCGGGACCATTCGGTTACTGCCTGGGGATGCCTTAACATTGGAATTGAACCCATTTCCATCCCTAGAGTACACCATGAGATTGACCTGCACGTGCACTAGAAAAACAGAAAATAGAAAAGAAAATACTACGTGCCTAAAACCAATACATCCTGAAAGTAAATTATTCACGAGTTTAGTTATATTTATTTGTTGAATCATCACTTGATATAATGGGCTATTCACAATCTCCCATGCATGTGTTTGTTTGCAGTGGCAGTTCACCACTAATAGGGAGCTTCTGATGAGATGGAAATTCACCTTTCCTAGTCCGCGGGGACTAAGTAGGTAAGAACTAATGAGAAGCTGGTTAGTCAGTCAGGACTATATTCATGAGGGAAGCAACACGTTTTTATCAATGGGGTGTTTTTCTTTGTAGGGGTGACGCAGGAAGATTTCTGTGAATAAGAAACGGTTAGAGCAAGATTGGAAGGTGCTATTTGGTGGAATGGATGCACGTGAGACTTCTTGTAACCCTGGGGATGTAGGGTGTTCTCTATAAATAGAGGTTTAACAGTGTACGTGTGTCATCAGTCACTTTTTCAGAACACATACCCTCCCTGAAGAATGACCGGCACATGTAGCCATTAAGGACAGACATTTATAAGTAGGGGAAGATATCACCATTAGCTATACATTATGGTCAGAGGACGCAGACTATGGGTATTCAAGTGACAAAGACTTGGTCTTCAAAATGTATCGGATTATTTGTGTTTTGTATCATAAGATATACATTACTGATGTAAAAGTTTTAAATGAATGTGTTTATATATTGAATGTACATTTTGAATAAAATGTATTGCTACCTGTTTATTATATGAATGGGGAGTAACATTTTGCTAAGCACTGTATGTACCGCCTCAGTAATGTGGATACACAATCTCGATATGGTTTAGAGACTTTCCTTTTGTTGTCATAATACTGCCTAAAAAGCTTTCCATTGTTAGCAAGAATGACCTGGCTTGAGTGGCCACAAACAATGCTCCTGTGGGTTAAGACATGAAGAAAATACTTTCACACTTTTTGTTGATATGACCAATTCTCAACACTTTGAGAAGAACGTGTTTAAACTTATTTTGGAAAGTTCAAAATTAGGGACAATTTACGAATGCCATGTGTTTATTTATGAATTTTAATTTATATCTGATGTTTGTACCTTTTTAAAGGAGTTGTTCAAAAGTTATGTCAGACGGCAAATAAAATATTTCCTTCCTTCCTTCAATAGGAAAGCGAGAACCTAAAAGGAGATATCGCCATTTTTGGAAGGCTTGTTTTATGGACAATAGTTCCTTCTCCAATAAAGTGTATTTGAGTTCAGAACGGGACAGAGTCTTGGAAATCTAAGCAACTGGGAATCCATCACCCGAAGAAGACCTCTGTTTTAGCACAGCACCTAATGCACCATGGGAGACATCTGATTCTACAATCAATTCTTTTGACTGGCCAGGGATTCATAACAAAGGAGCAGAAGTAAAAGCGGATTCCAGGAGATCAAATGCTCTTTGAACTTTTGTATTCCAAACGTATCTTACTAATTTTTTAAGTAAAGGAGTGAGGGGTAACAACAGACAGGCAAAGGATGGTATGAATTTTCGGTAAGAGTTTGTGAACCTCAGAAACCATTGTAGTTCTCGTACCGAAGATGGTACAGGCCAGTCAAGGACTGCATGTACTTTGCCTGGATCCATACTGGTCCCTTGTGCAGAGAGCACATAACCCAAGTAGTGGATTTCAGAATGATGAAACTCACATTTTTCAGCTTTGACATATAAATGGTTCTCACAAAGACTTTGCAGTAACTCCAACACACGGGTAGCATGATACGCTTCTGAACAAGAAAAGACCAGAACATCATTGAGGTACACAATGACAGTGTGGAAACGGAGATCTGAAAAGACGTGGTCCATGAAACACTGGAATATCGCAGGGGCATTCGAGAGGCCGAACGGCATAACTCAATATTCAAATGGGGTACAAAAAGCAGTTTTCAATTCGTCACTGGGATGGATTCTGATGAGATGATGGCCCCCCTTAAAATGAGTTTAATAAAGGTGTTGGCTCCCCTGATGGCCTCTAGAATTTCCGGTATAAGTGGTATAGGGTATCTATCAGGGATTGTAATCTAATTTAGATCCCTATAGTCTATGCAAAGATGGAGTTTAGTGGTGTTTGTCTTGGGGATGAAGAAGAGAGAAGCACCCACAGGGGATTTAGATTCAGTGATCAGTCCATTCTTCAGATTAGTCTGTAAATATTCTCTAAGAGCCTGCTTTTTGGTTTCAGAGAGAACATACATACATCCAAACGGAACCGGTTTATCAGGTAGGAGGTTGATACAACATTCATCGCTACAATGTGGAGGCATTACTTTAAACTGGTGATCTGAAAAAACAACAACATGCCCCCTCAACAGTTGAAACAAAGTTGTGCTGATATGGAGGATTGGGTAAGGACTGAGTACAAGGGCCATTGATGCTCAACAACTAATTACTCCCATGGTTGTTCAAATTTTGATTATGTGCTGTAAGGGAAGAGCTAGTAACAGGCACAATGTCATTGGGAGCAGGCTGGATGGCCTCAACGTCTTCAGGTCCCTTTATGTCCATTAGGGCTGAGACCCTCTCCTGCTCTCGGCAAAGTTCAGATAAGTTCACATTTACTTTTGAGCTCTCTGGTGTTTTGGTCATGATATCCTCATCCTTTGGGGACTCAACAGTGGTCATTCGTTGCAGTTTTCATGGATAACACCTATCCCTTCTGGGACAGGTGCAGATACGAGTTGAGAGAGGGGCTAACGGGCAGTTCCAGTCTGCAGGCGCAGTTTCTGGGGCAGACGTGGGTACTAGCTTTCTTGGGTGCCTAACAAGGCTAATTAGATGGATGTTGCAAGGAATAGTAGCAAAACTAGTTGGGAGCCACTTGTTGGTCATCAGCACTTGGAGGCCAGGATTATTGCAGCTCTGACATTACTGCCCTCTGACCCATTGTGATGTCTCTTGTGCAATAATATACCTGAAATTTCATGGCTAGTTTTAGCCAACGTGTCAGTGCCTGGGGCTTCAGAGGTTGGGTTGGCTGAAATAGCTGCAGGATTAATTCCACCCCCTGAGCACCCTGGGCCACAGCCATAACATCACAGTTTACATGGACATTTTAGGATGAGTCTAGTCTTTCCAAAGCCTTGTGATCTCTATTCTCGTGAGCATTCCATTCCTGCTGCTCTGAGTAACTAGCCTCCATTCCGTTACCTATGGCGCTGGACATACACAGATGCTCTCTTGCATTGAAAGCCTGGGACTTGGCCGCACTGGTTTCATGGCTTGTGCTAAAAAAACTGGTTGATTTCTTGAATCAAGAAATAGGCATACCCGTAATAGTTGTGGAATTCTGTGGTGATTTCTTCTTTAAAGGGGTGCCAGAACCTGGTGTATTGGGGCCACCAGCTGCCTCTTAAGTGTCAACATTTTACGTTTTACCTTTATCTGTTCCTCCCCCATGTTGATATTATTGCGGTGAGGCAAGGTTCCATTTGGACTGGCGAACATAATACGATGTTGCAGTTTCTCACCTGGGGGTCGGGTTCTCCCGTTGTCTGGTTGACTTCTGCTGCTTGCAAGACAGAAGTCTCCAACTCCTATGACTTCCGAACTCCCTTCGGTCGTCAAACTCCCACACCCTTCGCCCGAGGGCTTCACCCTGCAGGGGGAGGCCGGGGCTAAAAAAGGAAAGAAGGTGTGCCCAGCAGCAGCTTACCCATACATTGACAGCCAGTGTCAGAATGGCGCTGGAGTCCCACGCCCTTTCCCTGTGGCTTCTCCTTGCGGGGGGGCCGGGACCCAAAAAGAAAAGGGGCATGTCCCCCAGCAGCAGCTTCCCCTGACATTCCACAGCCAGTGTCAGAATGGCACCGGACTACCGCACCCTTTCCCCCAGGGGATTTCTTAAAACTGCCCTTCTTCTATGCACTTGACACAGGATTCTTTTTTTTCTTTCTTTTTTATAATCCCTTTCTCAGTCTAAGACACAACCTTGCGTAATCCTGGCTACAAGCAAACTCTCATGAATAAACTCTTTATCACTTTCCACCAAACTTCTGCAAGCAAACCCCCAAAATATGCAAACAACTCCTCCGACTTTGTTTTGTCAAATCGATGATCTCATTCTTACATCCATGGATCGTCCGAAGCCTTAGGAATTGCTCCTCCCACAATCGGCCACTCTTCCTTCCGGCCTGTGGGGCGTCCTGTGGGGAGTCGGCAGGATTTCCTCCAAAGGGATCCTGTTGACCATCTCAGTTCACGTGTGAATGGTTAACCGGTCCTCACATGTCACTTCATAGTCCTTTAGACTTGCAGCAGAAAAAACTATTAATTCCCGAGGGCATCGGTCAACCGTCCTCTGCTACCACATGATAAAAAGGGTGGAAACCCCAGGGTAAGCAGCAAGGACATGCCTGTGGGAAATCCCATGGCCAAAAATCGAATAGTCCAAAGAATTTGACAAAGATCTGTTTTATTTAAGAAAACCCATATAAAAAAGGGATAGCTGTTGACATCAAGATAATTTTCAAGCTCTATTTCCAGGCATGACAATGGTTTAAAAATGAGTATTACATCATTATTGACGTTTCATCCTAGAAAACATATGAAATGGGGGGATTGATTAAGGTGATCAGCTAGATATCTGTTCTATAGGGGTTAGCACGTTCATTGCCTGCACACTATCTGGTGGCTCCGCCTGAGACCACCTACTAAACTGATACAGGTGAAAACACGTCATCATACTACATCATCATGGGCTGTTGCAACATTTGGAGATGAGCGTTAGTGGTGGGTAGGCATTGTTCAGCCTTGGCAATTCGGAAGGTTACCAGAACATGAGCCACAATAGGGTCTGCTGAGAACGGCACCAAGGTGCTACTTTTCCCAGTAAGGTTACCATTTCTGATTCTCTAGGCCATAAACCAGGACATTTAGCTTTCAACTTTGCATTACCTTGTATCTTTTGTCCCGGGAACTAGATGGGAATGAAAGCCTTAGCCTGTCCGTCCCTGAATCTGATGAATAGGCGTTATCCTTCACCTGTAGGTCACGTGTGTGGAGACCACATTTCTGATCAGCATTTACTAGGATTTTAGCCGTTATTAATGCAGGTGTCTTTACCCTTCCTAGCCTCTGGAGACTTGTTTGATCTACTTTCTTCTCAATATTACGCCTTAATTAATTATTTGTTTCTTTGCTTAATCTAAGAGAAATGTGTCTCACACCTGGGAACAGTTATCTGTTCTCTTGGGTGCTGATCCAGCTCCTCCCCGTGCATGATATCCGTGACACAGGCTATACGATTGTCTGGGCTGCTCAGGTCTGAATTTTGTGCTACCTCAGCGAGCCAGGTCCCCCTGCAGCTTCAAAGGCTTCTTCATGTCTCCCATTTACTCCATCCTGGCTGCATTGTCCTTCTTGTTTAAAATGGCCACTCATTCTTGCTGTGTTTCTGCATTAAGCAAGCTTTATGTGTATTCTCATGCATCTTGCGTTTCAGCGTATGTATGGAAAATGTGTTTTCTAGCCTATTGGATGCAAGCACATTCTTCATGTCTAAATCCTAATTTGACCTTTTGTTTGCATAGCTTCATGGTAAATGTGTATTTGCTTTGTGTATTATGCATCCACTTGTGCCCATTTCAGTGGTGAAGTCATATGCGTCTTCGGTTACAACATGTTCATGTCTTCCATAGTTTGCAAATGTATCTTTTCTTCGATTGGTTCAGGATAAGGTTGGTAGGGTTGCCTCAGTGAGTAACGCGTCTCACCTCTGTGATATGGCGGCGGAGAGGAGGTGGATGATAGAAGCAATGTACACTGTCCATTTCAATAGCATCGAGACAGGGGAGGAGCCGACGTAATGAGTGACACATTCATTAGCCTCTCAACAACTTCCTAGTTGCCACTGACCAATCGTCTCGGTACCCCGAAGGGGAGTGTGTGCCGTCTGCAGCATTAGCAGACGTGGCACCGGCATTGGAAAAGATCTTTGCGTCGCATTGGCTGCCTGAGGAGCTATGTTCTGATGACGTTCCAGAGTGAGGTGTTTTGCGACATTCATGAAGGAATGTGGAATTCACCACAGGAAAGTAACGCCTGTGTGGCCAAGGGACAATGGAGAGGGAGAGAGGTTTATGAGGACGAAGAACAAAGTTTTCAGGATTGCCCATGGACCAAGGTCCTGCCTTTCGGAGGGCGCTTTACCAATTTCTAAGAGAGGGCTGTACCACCCCACACTGTTGGACAGGGGTGCCCCTGGCAGAGGCGCTATTCAACAGGTACCCACGAGGGATGATACCTGACACAGAATAGTGTGTCCCAGGAGTGACTGATGACCAAGCAACAGCGGCAGACCAGAAAACAAGAAATTAGCAGGAGAATGCCCGGAGAACCCTAAAGGACTATGACCTAGCTGTGGGGTACACCCTTTTATTGAAATGCCATTACCCGAAGGAAAGTTGTCCCTGACCTATGATCCTCTGCCTTTTGACATTGTGGATGTGAAAGTGTCCATGATCATGGCATCCAATGGGCACAGCTCAGTGACCAGGAACTCGAGTTTCTATAAAAGGATTGGATTTGACATGCCGGCACCATTCCTGCCATACCCTTCGGAGGTTGAGATGATGGAGGACGACAATCAAAGTCTTTTTCATGGAGTGACTCCGAAGTGTCCAGTGAGCTAGAGGGAATAGTGGACTCTCGTTCCGGAAAAAGCAGAAGCAGAAAGAAGATTTTCGAAGAGAGAATCGAGGGGGCGACCCAGCCCGATTACAGGACTATGTAATGAACATATGGTAAAGACTATGGCTATGTTTGTGCGTTTTCTAAATAGGTAACCAATGTTGGGTTGAGTCCATAGCTCTCAACCATTTGTGTTGCAAAGGCGGGTGAAATCACACGATTTTGTTTTTGGCGGGTGAGACGCCCATTGAAATGAATGGGAGTGCTGGAGGCTTGGCGGGTGAGTCAGCCTTTTACAAGGCGGGTGACACCCGCCAAAAGCGTGTGAGTTGAGAGCTATAGTTCTTTGTTGTTATGCTTTCAATTATATGAAAAGAAGGTGGTGAGGTCTAGTAGTGCATCTGACGCAGGTGACGTCAGCCCCGCTGGTTAAATAAAGGGGGCGTCATGACACGCACACGTTAGTGCACGTCGATCAGAGCTCGGAGCTTATGGCCGTGTCCCCGTGTGGTCTATGCACCAGCGAAGCAACGCGTAAGAGGCCTGCATAGCCTCACTAAAGTGATCACTGCCTAGCTTGTAATGTATCATTTTAGATGAACCAGCTGTAAGCAGTGAAGACATATGTCGGAATGCAAATAAAACCTCTTATTGTGCTGTCTTTTCTCTTGATAATATGGACAGCAGGTCAGCTCGAGCATCCCATCTGTTTGGAAAATCACAGTACAGCCTTAGGCTATTTTTAAACATCCCAGTTCTACTAAAAGCCAGCCTGCCCAGGCGGATTAATTAGAACCCAATAGTCTCCTTCCATTCCGCAGTAATTATACTGCCTGCTATTTACAGTCCCCTTCAAGTCTACAATAGAGGGACGCATTGTACAGCAGACACGTTGCGTTGCACAGCACAGCAGTAGCAAAGCTCAGGTGTTGAACAGCACAGACATTATGCAGTTCATGCATCATTCGGTACAGGTACTGCCCATCATAGAACGAGGACATCATACAGAAGAGGCATTTGTGTAACCTCGAACCCTGCCCGTGTCTGCCTAAGAGAAACAGTGACAAGACCCTGGCACCGCCGCCCCCTCCCACCCCTGCCCCCACCTGACTAGTAAAAACATCCTAAGTGTTATCCGGTGCAAGGCGAAAATAAGGCTCTCACTAACCCCACTGGATTCAGCCCGACTATCCAACTAGAGAGTCCCTCTAAATCAGACCCTGGATGTTAGGCAGACCATCCCTGAACTATTTATAACCCCCCCTGAGGGAACAACTAGTTGGTAAATACCAGGTCCCAAAGAAACAGGAGATTCAGGTCTGCCTCTCCCAAGATGCACCATGCTTAGAGCTCCAAAACCTGGAGTGGATTGCAGATGTCTGCCAGGGTTTCAGAGGAAGATGTGCTATGGGAAAACACTAGCCCATTCAGAGAGGCCCCTTACACAAGAGGAGCGGAACCCTGAAGTGAAAAGCCCAACTCATTGCAACCCCGCTCCCTCCTGGCAGCAGTGCTTGTAGAGGAGGGCGCCTGATGCACCATATTGTAAGTGTGCTGTTTGGTTGTTGCATTTTCTTTGTTGATTAGAAATCGTATTGTTCCATTTTTAATGGCGGTCGCCCTGCCAAACCCCCTAGGCTGCAATGACCGAACTGTCCACTTTAAATATTGAGGTGAAATCCATGTTGAGCGACAAAAAGTCTGTATTTCTGATTTCTTAATCCATCTATATTACAGCATCTCCTTTGGAAGGTATGTATTCTCTGTAGAGATAATTTATGCTCTAGAAGTGAGACATGCTTGTTTTGCCTGACATGTTTATATAACCGCCTATACATTGCTTGTTATATTATCAGGTTCAGCAAAGTCAAACAAATGGTAGGGTACAACATTTGGTGGGTTGGGAGACCCTCTATATGGGATAGGTCCCTGAAAATATATATATAGTATCTTGTCCCAGGATAAACAATCCAATGAACGTCAGTCATTTATTTCCATCACACAATAATTATTTGGGCTGGAGTCTTGGTAAGTTTGCTTGATATAATAAGCACAGGTGTATTATTTGGGAGATGGATTGAACACAATTGTGTGACCTTGGGCAAATCCCGTTGCCACTCTCTCTGTGCCTCAGTCCACTAATAATTCGAAATTGGGAGTATATTACTCAGTAAACACATTAAGAAGTGATATATAAGAAACTAAACAAGCATTGCCAAAGCATTTGGCTTTGACATAGACTTTGCAAGAAGTGTCTGCAAGGATTGAGCAATGAGGGGCAGTGAGGGAAAGAGGGAGTGAAAGAAAAAGAGGAGTGAGGGAAAGAAGAGTGAGGCAAAGAGGGATAGTTGTTAGCGAGGGTAAAGTAGAGCTTTCATGGTGATGGATGTGGTTGGCCAGGAAGAGGGTGTGTGGTGCAGTGCACAGGAAAACCACGGCTAAAACTTTCTTCAAAGTGATTTAGGAGATTTACAAAAAAACTATATTTCAGTAACTGGATCCAGTAGTCAATATTTGTAAATAGTAAAGTGGAATGTTCAACAAGACACTCTGCTTTCAAGTAAAAACCCTCAGATAGCAGAGGATGGTTATGCAGGCGCAGAATACCCCAAGGTGTTACTTACATGTAGGCTGTAAGTACCTTGTGCTATTACATTTCCAATAGACATTCAAGAAATGGTTTCTTCTGGCTCCAGTAGAAGCATATGGATTTTAATAATGGAATTCACCCAGCAACTGGATCCATTGTAAACCCTTTGGAAATAGTTAAGTATGGTTTAAACCATAATACCATACTTCCATGTGAAAAGCAGCATGGGAAAGCAGATGTATTTGCAGCCAGGCTGGGATATGTCAATTGGCTTCTACAGGATCCGATTGCTAAGGTATTTGATACGCTGTTTACCTTAATTAATGTCAGAACATTAATAGGCACCCTTTTTGTGCATCATCACGAAATATATTGTATACGTAACATTCATACTTTAATTAAACATGGAGCACACATATCTCGTCATATGCTTAAACATGCATCCGCAATAAAAGGCTTTGCTGTGCACATGCTTTCATAACAATATGTACTCTTTCAATTTCCATGCACCTTCAAAGTGCATTTTATGAAAGGCATAACATTTTGCCTTCTGAATATGGATGGAAAAGCAGAAACATCCTGGTTGTTATGTTAATATAAAGTGTAGCATGTAGATGTGCACACAGGTGTTTCCGTTACATTTATTTAATAAGTAGAATTTTGCTTGATTTTGTCTTGTTCCATATCAAAACACCATCAGTTGTCAAAGAATACAGTAGAAACAATTTCCAATTGACCAATTGAACATACAAGGTTGTAATAAATTGAGGGCAGGGACTGGAGCCAATTGCATTTCAGGATATTTGGATACAGCACTAGGATCAGAGAGAATGTTAGACAATCAGGGACTATCAAGAATTAGCTGTTACTCATCTTTTGCATAAGTAGAATCTTTTCTTCTATTTGCAAAATAATTCTCTTCTCTCCCTCTCTCTTCTCTCTCTCTCTCTCTCTCTCTCTAAGCATCCATCTCTCATTCAAACCCTGTGACAGCTCTGTCCATTCCTCGGCCCCATTACTTTGTCACCGCCCTCCCTTCCCCCAGAACCCCACTTCTGTTTAGACCTTAACTGACCATCTTCTCGTTCTGGCTAATTGTGAAATTGACCAAAGTGCAGAATACCAATTCAGCCCTTTTGTCCCACATCTGCATTGCACGGCACAGGCATTGCACAGCTAAGGTGATCAAGCCCTTGCCTAGATTTAAATCTACCTTGCACCTCACCAATTCTCGGTCTCTTGGAGCAACAGCACCTGTCAACTCACTCCTCTAACTGCTGTTGTTCCATAAGGCTCTGACTTTTGTCCGCTTCTCTTTACACTCTACACTTCTGCTCTTGGGGCACTAATTTCCAACTTTGGGATCTCTTAACAACTCTTTGCGGATGACACCCAAATTATCTTCTCTTTTCCTCAAGTCTCCTCTGATCTAGCTGTCAAAATGTCCAACTGTCTCTTTGCCCTCAAATATTGGATGGCTTTGCACTCTCTGATGTTCAACTCTTCCAAAACTGAGGTACTCTTCTTCCCTGCCAAGAGCTCTCTCTCATCTCTTCTCCTGCCTATCCAGTTACCGTCTGACACTTGCCCCTACTCTTCTTCAGCTAGAAACCTCGGCCTTAACTATGACCCTTCTTACACTCTCTACATTCATCTCCAAAACTGGAACGGCAGCTTGCCTCAACCCCCTAAATATTAGAAAAATCAGGCACATCCTTCCTTTCAGCACCGCCAAGCATCTCTTAACCACTCATCTTCTCTAAAATGGACTACTGTACCAGCATCCTCTTTAGTCCTCCCAACTATGCTTTCTCTCTTCTCGACAAGATCATTACATTCACTACCAGGACTCTCTTTGAACTCCCTCACTTCACACCTACTTCCTCGTACCGTCACCAGGCTGGATGACTGATGATGCAAAACAGGGCCAGATTTAAATTTCTTCTCCTGGTTCACAAATCCATTCACGGTAAGGCACCACTGTATTTATCTTCCTCTACCTAACTCTATTAGCCGTCTCATAATGTCTGCTATGCAACCTCACCTACCCTTGTGACTCCTCGTCCCCCCGTGCTTCCTCTCGCTTCCGCTCTTTCTCTCTTCTTGCTCCACTTGCATGGAATTCTCTTCCCCCAGACATCCGAGAAACAGTCCACACAGATTTGTTCAAAATGAAACTAAAGGCCTACCTCATCGCCTATGAGTTAACCTCTTAACCTACCTCTCATCAGCCTGCTAGCTAACATTTTTCCCTCACCTCTAACCTGCCTCTTTCTCCCACTTCCTTTGCCTGTATTCGAGCACTTCAACCATCAAGGTCACGTCCTGAGCCAAGCTGGCCGTACTGCCTACCTGCACTTAAAAATGTCCAATGTTGGCTGTCCTTAATCTATATATATGTCCACTTATGTATTGTCCCTGGTGACTGTTCCATTTACTCCCCTCCACAACCTGGTCAGAAGGTCCCTCAAGCTCACCCATTGTAAGGAGCTCACTGCTTCCCGTCAAATCTGATTTCTTATCCACTGTACGTTCTTTTGTGATCAAAAGAGCAATGTTCATGCTGTATATAAATAAAATAAATATACAGGGGGGAAAAAAGCACTGCACGGCACAGGCATTGTAAAGCTCAAGAATTTGATGACCGCCCCTCAACTCTACAATAGTCTGTCAACATCTACTGTGGTTCCTGCTTATTCTGGTACCATACTTCACTTCTTGTTGTTCTAATTGATTTTATCTTACAGATTTGATTGTAATTATGTGAAGTACTCTGTTACCCCCCTGGGATAGGCTCACGTTATACAAATGCCTAAAATAAAATTATATAGTTCTACAGCACTTGCACTGTGCATCAATAGTATTCTAAAGCAGAGGATTTGTTCAGTGCAGGAGTTGTACTGCACATGTATTGTGCAGCACTGGGTTTTCAGCAAAGATGGTGTACAGCACAGGATTCATCTAGAAAAAGCATTATCGAGGCCAGTCATCATCATGCAAACGGCAACCTCTCAATTTATCGCACCCTGATATTTGCCAGTGAGTGTGTAATTTTTTAGAAACAAAGGAGCGCTGTCTGCATTCATCCAGACGAGGCATTATATCACTCCATAAAACAGTAATTTGAAGCAGAATATGCAGTCGTCACTGCGCGCAATGCTGGTGGTGTCTGCTGTGTGTTTCTGTATGGATGAATCATAGGATCTCCAACATGGCGCCCAAATGTGCATTTGAACTCTAGCATTTACACGTCAATGTGGAACTCTGATGCATTATCCAGGATGAAGGAGATGGTGGTGGCTACTAATGTGCTTTCGCATCCAGTGAACAGCGCGTCTCTATGTTTATAGCTTGTCGCTTTGTGAGTGCTCATTATAGTTGTTCCATATGTAACGCAATTGTGGGTTTGAATGACTGTTGAAAAATGGCTTTCTCCATTCCTGTTTCTATCTTGGTGTTCACTGCCTCGTGCAAACGTTATCCTTTTCTCCCAGTTTCCCGATCTTACATCTGCAGTCTCCGATCTTAGCAACGTGATCACAAAGTCTGCAGAAACACTGCGCATTGAACTGAGCAGCTTTGTCTCCTGAGGCTGCACATGTCCTGAAAGATCTATTGAATCACCGATCCAGACCAGGATTTACTTCCCCAGAGGGTTTCCCTGCTGCTACTTGTCTCTATGACTACTGTCTTCCAGAGAGTGAATGGCTGGAGGGAGATCTTCAATACCTACAACCTGATCTGACTTCTACATTCAGGTTAGTGCTTTAATCATTGGCTCTGAGTCTTACAGTTAGCGACACCCTAAATATGATAAACATGGATTAGTTACAACAATTAGTTGCAGCGGTCCATAACCTAAAAATAGAGGTACAGACCTTAAATAATTAGAATGATCCATGAAGACAACAAGCCATTCAGGCACCAAGACCCAGAGTAATCCCTCCTGGTCCTTTGACCTGTGGTAAATTCGATGGTAATCCCAGCAGATTGGAAGAATATCTAGACTCATGTATAGTACAATTTGCCTTCAAGTCAACCTTCTTTCCTACTGATAGGGATAAAGTTGGATATATGATCTCAAACCTCTCCGGCAGTGCTTTAGCATGGGCCACCCGATTAGTTAACACTAATAACCCTATCCTGGATTCTAACTAGGGCTTTGTTAAAGGCCTGAGAGCAATGTTTGGTAGACAAGAAGTCGAGGTATCAGCACAAGAACAGTTGTTAGATTTCAGCCAGGTTCCTATGTATATTTTTTCCTATACAAAGCAGGTTTAAGTAAATGGCGGCAGACACAGCCTAGCCAGAGGATGCCCTCATAAAAATTTTCTGACATGGTTTAAATGAAAATTTAAAAAGATGAAGTGTCAAAGGTCACTTGACCTGTAAATCTTGCTCAAATTATCACTTTTGTTATGCGGATAGACTAACCCTCTACAAGCAATACCATGCAGAAAAAAAGAAAGGGCATTCTAGTTGTCAAACCAGTGAGCACTTCCAAACTGAATTAAAACCTATGGTACAAGATTAACTGATGCAATTAGGGGTAGCGCAAGGCCCCCTCTCTTCTGAAGAAAGGGCTAGGTGATGAACCCAGGAAATATGCATGTACTGTGCCTTCAGAAGCCACCTACTGTGTGACTGTTCAATTGCACCCCCAAGAAGATCGTGAAACCAACTCCCGATCATAGGGTGAACCACAATGCGGAAAGAAAATCAGTGTTCCCCAAACTCACAGACACCCACTAAGGACTAGTCTATAGTGCTCATTCAAGTTACCATCCATCTTTCTGGTCGTGATCTCATTAAAGTAGCTGCTCTGATTGTCTGTGGTCCAGCAGGCTTATTTATGGATGGCATTTGGGCCCGAGAGAAAGGTATTCCCGAATACGGAAGGACATGGTGGTGCCCGTAGAGGGCAAGGATGGTACCCCTTTGGTTCCAGGTCCAATCAATGAATACACAACAAAAATAAACATGTCATAGCTTATCAAATGGAGCAGATCTCTTTCGATATTATAAAAGCAGCCCACTATCCTCTCATATTGTGTCTTCCCTTGTTGCACCAACACAACCCTTATATTAATGGAACTGCAGGAACATTGTTTTTAGGCTTTCAACATTGTTTATCACATTGTTTACAGAGGTAATCTGTAGGCATACATCTTTCTACAGAACTAGGGGATGCCAAGAGGTTATTGTTGATCCTCATTGAGACTCAGAAAAGAGGAGAATCATTGGGTGGATCTAAAATGGATCTGGTGGAGCCTGGGGGGGAGTCAACCAACCATACCACCGGCAGCTCCTTGTCTTTGGCTAAGGGGGCGGGGCCTGTGTGCCAAAGTAGCAATCTCATTTTCCCTGAAAGGGCTTTGTGGAACAGGGCGCTCATTGCCCCAATTGCTCCAATTGAACGCACTATGTTGATGCCAAGATCCCTGAGCCAAGATGTACAACTGCCCAAGCAGCCTACATTCAAGGGGGCAGACCTAGTATCTGGACACAAAATGTCAAATGCCAAATTAGCCCTGGGGACTGGCTATATAGCCCATAATCAAACCAGAATTATGCCCGTTCCAGGGTTCATAGAGCACAGTCTGGGCAGTGCCAAATGAGAGGAACCGTATATTTGCACCAGGTTCCCAAACTATCCTGCAACCAGTATGAACCCAGGGAAGCACAGTGCACGGTTGTGTATTCATATCGCAGAAGGACATTTTTACCTGTGCAACACTGTAGTATCAGGGGGAGAGTGTGCATGATTTCATCTGGGTAGAATTCTTCGGTGAGAGAGTAGTTAACAGCATTTTTAGTATTTATATGAACACTCCATCTCCATCCACGAGTCAAATTTTGAGTAGCCCCTATCTTGATATCAATACTGTTTTTTCGGCTGCATCTAGGGCCTGAACCCCTCTCGTATCTGGGGAAAATGCATTTGAATTGAGGAAACGGCCCATGGGGAACCACAGCTGGTCTAGGGAATGTGTAATATACTAGACAGATGGCTGCCAGACCTGACAGATTTTAGGGGTAATTGTTAATGTGCCCCCCAGGACCGGAGGTTGGATAGTTTGTAATTTACTCAATCATGTTTTCCTGTGTTCATGATATCATATATCTGTAGGAAAAGCCATTATGACATTCAAGCATTCTATATGTGTAAGTGATTGCTGGCACCAGCAGAAGGTTCTGAGGAAATTGAGACGTTGGCGGAAGGGTGGTCCTCCAGTAGTAGGTTGTAAGGAGCTTGTGGAGAATTGATGGAAGATGTTTTGTTTATCAGCAGTGTGGGGACATGGAGTAAAGGGGAGAAGCTGGTTCACAATTGTGATGACAAGGTTCTGTCAATATTTGTCTATGTCATAGGAGCTGCTGGAGCTTTGGTTTGGGGTCAAAGGGTGGAGTCCTGGGCTTGATCAGCGTTTCTGGTACGCGCCCAAGTCAGTGTTGTTGAAGCCGCAGAGGCGTGGCAAAGGTTTGAAAAGTGTTTGGAATTGGAAAATATATTGTGCATGAGAAATATTTTTAAAAGTCGGGTGAGTATCGGCAGTTAAGAGCATGACGTGCCATCATGAGAGACACTCCCCTTATGCACCTCTGCAAATCCCTTTGCGGTATAGGACTAAAATGTGCAAATACAACACAGAATGGGCTCAAATGACAGTGGAAAAAATTATTAAAACTTGGCTCCATGAAGGCAGTCTCTCAAAATCTGTGCTGCAACACATGACCACATATTTACAGGTTTCTTATAAGGGAAGGAAGTTATGCAACAGGCTAGCAATTCTGGAACTATGAAAGATGTTTAGGAATCAAGGTGGAGGACCCACCCCAGAGTGAGTGGATGCTTAATCAGCATGAAGAAGAGGGCGAAAAAACCCACGCTCCTCCTCCTAATCCCCAAAGCTCCAATCCACAACTGAAGGACAGGGATTTTACCATTGAAGAAATGAAAGTGGCTGCAGGCTATACTAACACTGTACATGCTCCGCCTGTGTATGGTAGTGGAGACACCATAAATGGAGCCAAGTTAAATAACCAAAAGCCAGGGTTCACATGCAATGAGTATTACGAGTGCTGCGAAATGCAGACAAAGCTAACTGAGATGGAGATGAGACGCAGGGACAGAAAGGGAGACAGAGTGACAAGGAAGGGACAGTAACAACCCTTTTGGGGACAGACCCCCAGGTATGAGAGAGGGGCACTAGAAGTCTGTGGACTTGGAGGGCCCAACACCCTCCCCATGATACATGGAGAACTCAGTCAATGGCAAGTTCAAACTGTGGTTTATTACAGACAAAGCCAGCAGGGATCAGCACAGGAACAGAACATATTCATGCACCTCTCGCTCTTTCTCGGCTAGCAGGCCGGTTTTACTCCCAAATGGCGTCAGCACTTCGTCACAACTTGGACCCTCTCCAGAAAACCTATCCGTCCAAGTGATTGGGTATTGAGTATGTTATAAACTATATAGGACATTATAGATGTTATTATACTGGCCCTCGCATGTCAGGTGTCTGGCCTGATGCATTCCCAATTCACTAACTATAACATTGTTGCAGTGTGGTGGACTAACCATTGGTTCTTGCCCGTTGCTATCCACCCTTAGAGTACTAAACTGTGATTAGCTAGAGCTGACGTCCCCAGGCCTGGGATCTGCAAAGGTTTGCAGCTCACTGTGTACCTCTTCAAGGTGATGAGAATGATTATGTGTCTTTATTGTAACTTGTGTGTACCACCTTTTCCTTATGAGTGTGCTCTCCTGACCGGCGCAACACGTGTTACATATCGTTGCATACTGTTGCATACGTGTTGAGGTTTGTGTTTGGCTGCCTGGGACCAGCTTTCCTTTCACACCGCTGATCACTGCCCATTGTCTGCTTTGGCCATGTCACGTGTTGAGATACCACGAATTTGAGCTATGCAGCTCTGAATTATGAGGATTTATTCATG
Source organism: Ambystoma mexicanum (assembly GCA_002915635.3). Taxonomy (NCBI): domain Eukaryota; kingdom Metazoa; phylum Chordata; class Amphibia; order Caudata; family Ambystomatidae; genus Ambystoma; species Ambystoma mexicanum. The sequence continues at coordinate 29,451 of PGSH02013567.1, forward strand.
TTTTCTGCAGCTGGTCCCTTTGTCATCTGGAGATTGGAATGTCATCTGTATCTCTTGACCTTGGTTGCGGGTCCTGTCTCTCACGTCTTGCTCTCTGTCCAGCTTCATTCAGCTCAGCTCATCTCTTGCTCAGAGGCCTGAGGCCAGCTGTAATTTTCCTAGCCCTTATAATGTGGTTTCTGCGTGTCCATGCTATGCTACATTTCTACAGGTTAGTCACACTTGGATCTGTCAGGTCCCATAGGTGCTCCTGCAGTTCCAGATGGTTATTCGCGTGTAAGCATCTGCAAGCTTTGTTCAGGATATGTTGCGCTTGCGGTTGCTACATTTGACTAATGGCAACAATAATAAAAGCAATGCCTGTACGCTTGTGTCCTTCAGGTATTCGAGTGTGTGTTTGTGTCCAGAAGTGCAGCTGGCACATGTGCTTCATGTCTAACGTTGCTATGTTCTGGTGTCTCTAGCAACATCAGCAAAATGGCTTCTTGGTGTATTAGTCCATGCTGTCCATACAGGTGTCTCGGATCATGGCCTGTGGCTCTTCCTCCATGCATGGATAGATCTGTATGTCCCTTGGTCGGTATGGCTGGCTGAGGGGATACCTCTCCACATACTTGTCAATCATGGGTCATTAGGAATTCGTCTGAAATAGAATGGGTGATTGCAGTGTTTTCTGACCTTCTTCCTTGTCATGAATTTAGTAGGAGGGGTGGTGGCGGCAGGCTTCTCCATCTCTCTTCAACCCAGAATGAGGGGTGGGAGGACAAATATTGATTAAATTATTCAGACAAAACATGAGTGACACCAGAGCCAAAGAGAGGGAAGTCAAAGAGAAGCAGGACAAAGAGGAGGAAGCGGCACAGCAGAAAAATAAGTTAGAAGAGGAAGAAAGAGAATGGGAGGAAATAATGGAGGAATTAAAGGAAAGGGAGAGAAAGGTGGTAAAGAGATAATAGGAAAAGATTAGAAGGGAATTAGAAGAAGCAGAAAAGGTGAATGAGAGAGAAGATAGGGAAAACGGAGAAAGCGAAAGGAGGACAGAAAAGGCAGAGGGAAACCGAAGAAAAGAGAAGGAGGGAAATAGAAGAAGAAAGGGAAGAACAGATAGAGTCAAGCCGAGAGAGGTGGCAAAAGGAAGTCGAAAGGCTTGTTAAAGAGCACATAAGCCGGGAAAAGGAGAAACGTAGGGAAGAGGAGTTGGGAGAAATGCTTTAAAGAGATGGAGCAGATAATGAAAAATCATACTCTTCCAGACAAAGATGAGGGAGCAGGGATGCAGAGAAGGACCGGTACCCTATATAGAAGGTACCATAATAGTGGTGCTATTTGTGAAGCGTGTAGTTGGATCGCCATAGAAGGGAAGCCGAGTTCATTCGAGAAAGCAATGGAGTAAATGTACAGGGAAACCCCCTAAAACGATTGAATTTGAGGATAGCGAGGACAAACACAGTGATGACAGTTGTGGGACAATGTGCTTGGATGAGGAAAGAGAGGAAGGTGAAAATGAGGAAGAGGAGAGAGCAGCGCGAGGCCCCTTGGTGGTAGTGAGCCCAGAGGGAGATAGAGTGGTCAGATGAGAAGAACCGGAAGGGGGAAAGCCCCAACCTGGAACATGCACTAAGTGTTCAAAGGGACAATTACATAGTTTTGAAGAAGTTACCCCATATGCTCAGAAGTTGAGGGCATTACCAAGACAGAAGAAGGTGAGGATGACTGGCACATTCACAAGAATGAAAGGCATGAATGAAGCCGAAAGTAATCTAGAGCTAACATAATTCCCTTTGCTAGAAAAGGGGGGAGGACGGCCACAATACATACCATGGCCACAAATGGACAAAGATCATTTGAGATGTAAATTGCCATTGTTAACAGCAGGGGTCGGAAAATCGATTTATGAGATAGAACGATTAACAACGGGAATGGCGTAAGCAGTGGGTCACATCAAAATCTTGCTCCGTGCCATTATTGATGGGAGAGCTGATGACATTTGAAGATGGAGCGGGCTACCCTCGGGTGACTGCACAGAACATAGCTCATGATGGGGCACCATTTAATAATTGCGTGGCAGCCGTGTGTCAGAGTAAAATATCCTGATATGTCAGACATGAGTGCAATCATGACATGCAAAATGCGTGAGGATGAAGATCCTGTTGAATGCATTAAGGAGATTCATGAGTGCAAGTGCCTTGTGACTCATGAACCGTGTGACAAGACAATGGCCCTCATTACAAGTCAGGCGGTGGATCATAGTGCTATTAGCACCATGGTCCATGCCGGATTCCGACATGGTGGATGGCGGAATTACCACCCCATTCCAAGGTGAGTGGGGTGCTAATTCCCCATTCACCATTTGCCCTTCCCCATTCCCATTTTTGCCCCATAGAGCATAATGGGGATGGGGAAGGCGCTAATTACGGCACCGTAAATTACGGTGCCGTAATTAGCACCAAGGTCGCTTAGCGCCTTGGACTTTAACGCCTGCAAAAAGCAGGCGTTAAAGTGTGAATCAGGCGTTAAGGGTTAACGGCGCCGACGGCGCCGTTAAACCCTTAACACCTGACTTGTAATGAGGGCCAATGGCTATTTTCTATCACATATTGTGCTAGAGATTATCTGAGCCAGTGCAGAAGCAATTGAAAAAACTAGTGGAAGCGAAGAGATTCAGAGATGCAGTTGACTATAGTTCACCATTGTCGGTTATTACAAGATAATTTTAGAAAGAAACATTAGGAAGAAAGCTAGAGAAGCAAAGTTTGTTCAGAAAAAAACTGAAAACGTTTTCAATCGAAGAGGCCATGTTGACAAGTGGAGAGGGAGTGGTTATGAAACACACACAGCAGCAATGGCAGGAGGGAGCTTCACATGAAGGGAGAATACAATTACTGGACTGAGGATAAGAAGGTGTGCCAGGGTAAGAGGGATTGGATTACAAGCTCTACAAGGAGGAATGTTCAATGGGGACAGCCCAGACCTATGGGACCACCTCAGCAATGTTGGGTGTGTGGAAAACGGGACACACGCTCAAATGTGTAGAAGTAGGGCAGGAATGAAACAGAATTGGCAGGACCCAAAAGGGTGGGACAACCAATCCTCCATCATATAGTACAGAGCCACCCGACTATTATGACCAAGATCACACACAATATCAGACATACATGCTACAAATGCAGCCAGCACAACAAGCAATGATGCACAGGCAACAGCCACTGATACAACCACAGCAAGCCCCCACACAGATAGAACAGATGGAAATGCAATCGCAAGTACCGACATAACAGAATACCATGGCCCTCACACCCAGAATAGTGAGTGTGACTGTAGTGGTATGGAATCCTTTCACCGGGATGTGGATGTACTTATACCCACAATGAACAGCCCACAGACTGACTTAATGTGTTCAATCCTATCTGTACACCTGACCCACAGAGGAGCCACAAGTTGGCATGACCATAGGCGACAGCACATTTTCCTCTCTTGTAGATACGTGGGCAACCCAATCCTGTGTTAAGGAAGGAGGGAGGTATCTAATGTCAGGTGTTGCCATGAATGCACAAGGCTTTTCTGGGGCTACAAATTTGGTTCCATTTACTGACAAATTGCCCATTGCTATCAGAGACATTACCTCACTATGCCATTACCATATTCTCGCCAGACACTATTCATCATAATGGGAAGGGACCTGACCATCCCATTTACCGACCATGGTATAGTTTGCTCTACTCCAGGGATTCACTACATGAATTCACAGGAGTTTTTTTTTTAGCATTTTGTGGTCAGACAGCACAGAGAGTGTGCCCATGGAACCTGAAGTAATTCAGTATGGGGTGAATCTTTTGCTTGCAGGGCTTCCTGGGATACAGAGCAAAATATTGCAGTTACCTGCCGAGTTTGTATTTAAGCCAGAGCTTTCCATGGATGAGGAGGAAGGCCATGTGTTCCCACTAGAATTGGAAGCAGTTATAGTGAGGTAAGAGAGAGTAATTCTCCACGGGACTGATGATGGGGAAAAGCATGGCGGGCAGTGATTGCCTAGACGAAGGGCCACAGACTGACTGACTTGACAGATGAACAGTTGTTTCGAGATGATTACTCAGATGATGAAGGGTGTTTTTTCATAAGCATTACTTATTGGTTGAAAAATGAGAACAGGAAGTACCACAGAAAATGGCCCTGATAAAAAAAGACACCATATGTTCTTCAAGATGACTTAGCCCAGGTGCCAAGTGCACTGTGGACCAGCAGTCCTATGATTTGGCCTATTGAAGTGATTATGGGCAGTTAAGATCAAAATTGAAACCGGAGAAATCCTGCCAAGAGTGAAACAATATCCCATGTCCATAGAAAGATGAGGGTATTTCTGAGACAATTCCCGCGCTAGTGCAACAAGGAATCATAGTGCCATCAGAATCCCTGTGCAACACGGCTGTGTACCCAGTGAAAAAAGTGACGGGGACGTGGAGATTTATTCTGGATTTGTGGCCCCAAAACAATATTGTTGAGGCAGAATTCCAATAGTTCCAAACCCATCCACAATACTATGCAACATCCATTCAAAGCTAAACATTTCACAGTGATCGATCTAAAGAATACATTTTCTCAATCCCACTCCATGAAGAGCCACAAGATTTGACCTTGTTTTCATATGGAAATAAAAGAGGAAACACACAAGGCTACCCCTGGGGTACTGTGAGTCCACTTTATATTCAACAGGGTCCTCCAAGTGAACTTAGGAAATGTGCACCTTGACAGTACAGTAATCAATACATGGACGCCATTCCGGTGTGCCGTAAAACAGAAGGGCACGTGCAGAAAAGACTCAATACAGCTGATGACAGTTTTGGCAGGCCAGGGATACACGGTAGAGAAGGCAAAGTTACAATATTGCAAAGAGAAGGTATTGTGCATTGGAGAGTTGATATCCCAAGAGGGCAGGAAAGTGACCCCTGAGAGAGTAGAAGCAATCATGAAAACACAACAGTAATTTATGGGCCTTTGTAATTATTGCAGGGTGTGGGTCTTTGATTACAAAACATATTTCAGACCCCTTTAAAAAGGACTCAAGGAAGCACAGAGAGATGACAGTAAAATAGCCGAACAGGTCAAATGATAGAAGCATTTGATGAATTTGATGAATTGAAATAGTGATATGCGCAGCACCCATTCTAGGGATCTCTGATTACAGTGCAGGATTGTACATGCTTCTCACATTCGAATGGGTGGTAATGACAGCGGTGCTCACACAGAAGATTACATTGGGACACAAGCCATTAGCATACTACAGTGGGATCCAAGATCCAGTGATGAGAGGCTATTATCCTTGCGAACAATCTTTAGCCGCAGAAGCATTTGCAATTGAGAAGTGAACTAATGTCACAATGGGCTGTGAAGTAACACTGTACCTGCAGCGTGCCATGTTAGCGATTGTTGAAAAACCCAAAAGCACAATGACCACAAAGATAGCCTCAGGGTACGAGGTGAGAATTCAGAACCTAGCAATCAAAATAGTGAGGTGCAGAGTAGTGTACCCAACAACGTTTATATTCAGAGCCAGTAGAGGAGGGCGACAGAATACAATGACAATATACCCCATGGCGGAGAAAATGCCCTTGAGGGGGGATAGTCTTCATTGACAGTTCCTCATCAATGTATCAGTATTTACGGGAGAGGCACATTGGGATAGGAGTGATAAAATTGAAACTGAAAGGCAACTTTGAGGTAGTAGAGAGTGCGGGATTGCCTTTAAGTTTTTCACCTAAGTGACGTCAACCGTACATACAGGACTGTCATGTTGGAAAAGGCAGCCCACACCAGATGGGGAGATGTAATCTCCCGCTGCAATGAAGCCGCCGAAAAAGAGGCCAAAAAAGAAGCATATTTTCCCGAAATATCTGGATTTAACACACCACCTAATAAATACACACAAGCACTTAACATGGTACTGAAAGAAGTTTTCAATTCCTTGTCTATTACAAAGATAACTGAACTGCAGGGTTGAGCTCCACCTGAAGAGCAGTAGCTGTGGAAAATGAGGGGGTGCTCAGTAGCCCCACAAATGCAAGGTGGCGACAGGAGAGCACTGGCAAATCGGTTATGCCCCCCACATTACTAGAAGTAGCATTAGAACATCTTCACTATCTGGCTCACACGACACAAGCGAGTCTTGCAGCTCAGATTGTGGAAGACTGGTTCCCCCCCGTTCTGGCAGAGCATGTTGCTGCCTTCATTGTTAAGTGTGTTGTGTGTCACAAATATACGGCAGGGCACATGCTGCGAGTATTGGGAGGAGCAATACGGATGGGATGTGTGCAAAGTCCTCCGGCCTGTCAATCGACCACATTTTGTGAACAAATTGTTCAAGCACATCGCAATCCTACTGGGTATTAAGCATAAACGATGGGATCTGTGAACGCCTCAATGGCCTGCTCAAAGAGAAAATAACCAACTTTACTTTAATCTTTCTTTATTTGGAAAACAGTGATCCCAACAAAGAATAAACAACATAAAACACATTACAACCACAATACAACCACAACAGTACATGTCTAAGAGAAATAAAATAAAAACAATACAAATGTAAAGCCTTAAAATAAGCAGCACCTAAAAAATTCCATTCACAGTAATTGGCTACGCAACAGGAAAGCACTTTCATTCTGAGAGTAAACACGCTGGGGGTCATTACGACCCTGCCAGAATCATGAATTTACTGGCGCCTGCGAATTGCCAATTACCGGACCATTCCAGCCCCATAGGACCCGGTAATTGCCCATTCCTATTGGACTCAATGGGAATGGGGAGGCTGGATACACCAGCACCATTCGTGAATGGTGCCGTGCATCCGACATGGTCTGCGAGCGGATGCCGTTCCGCCCGGCAGGTCAGACCTGCCGGGCTGTAGGGCACCCGCTCGCAGACCTCGTAGTTTGCTGGTCCAGTAACAACGGCGCCGGTAGCTTACTGGCACTGTAGTTACCTGACCGGCAAACTTGTAATGAGGCCCATTGTGCCATGAACAGATGACACTGAGAAAAGAAGCCTAAGGGCTGGTTTAACATGTCTCTCTCCCCACGCTCTTATATTCGCAGGAGGAAACTCTTCTTCGGAATTGCAAATATATGACAGAAAAATAAAAAGTGTTGCAAATCGTGCGCGTTATGACAAGCACATGTACATTTCCGCCCAGTGATGCTGTTCTGTCGAAAGGGTGCTTTTTCATTTGTAGAGAGTAGATTTGTTCTGAGACTGGGAATAATTGTCATTTTCCTTGGGTTTTTGA
>PGSH02013568.1:0-31661 GCA_002915635.3 Ambystoma mexicanum
GTACATACATTTTTCGCAGAGATGGAGTCCATCTTACTTATGCTGGCAATCAGATTTTTCTGAGAAATGTCAAAATGCATTGCGACCTTTTTAGAAATACAGCATGCATTTTGAAGTAGGTGTTAAGTATTTATAATTTTTGACATACAAACACCCCCAAAGGCTCTTTTCAGAGCCACCACTTCCTCCCAGAGAAAAATGCAATGGTTACAATAGGGTAGCATCCCAATTTTTTTTATGTTCGCGAACTGTCCGCGGACTTTCAAGAAATAGAAAGGGCCCTGCTTTATTTATCTTTCACTTCTATTTTTTAACTGTGAAAGGCGGCTCTGAAAAGAGCCTTATTTTTTTTTTGATTTTTGTTATTTTGTATTTTTTTTGTTTTTTACACACGACACACTAGGAGAGGAGGGGAAAGGAGGGTAAAGGGGGGACACCAACCACAGGGATAAGAAAGGGCGAGCTGAGAGAGGAAGATGTAGAGTGGGTTTTATTTGGGTAGTGAGCAGGTCTTCTCGTGCTCTGAGACGATAGTCTCAAAAGCACTCAAAGTCGCTCCCCCTGCAGAGTACTGTGTCACAGTACATACATACAACTGTGACCCCGAAAGGTAAGGGTCATCAGAATTCTGTATGGCCTGTGAGGCAGCTTGAGGAAGACGCTGTCCCACAGAGGTGTTCCTTGTGGTGACAGGATCAGAAACGGAGGATGAAGTAGAGGCAATCAACCTACTACGCTCTTCGCAAGGTACAACCTTGCGAATGGCCCCAGTGTGGAATGAGTTCAGGTGTCGCTTCATGGTCGTAGTCCCAAAGCTATACGAACCATGCCTCCCGCTACTGAGTGCCATTTTGCACTCATTGCAGGTGACACGGTTCGCACGAGCCTTAGGACTATTCCCATGAACGGTAAACTACCGCCACACCCAAGAATCACGCCGAGGGCGGGTTGTAGGGTCTTCCTCTACCTCATTCTCGTCATCCTCTTCTTCCTCCTCTGTATCCTCACTCCTGTTCCCCTCTTCAGGCCCTTGGGAAGGTGGTGGAGGGGGTGGGGGTGGTGCTGAGGCAGATACAGCACCAGATGGCAGCAGTGGAGCCACAGAAGCCATCAGGTTGAAGATGGAAATCTGCAGGTTGCAGCAAAAATCTCTGTGCTCTGTAGAATAGCCAGAAACACATTGAGAATGAGCTCTAGGGCGTGGTCTTTTATAGGGGTGCTTGTGCGCACTTTGCGGACATGCGCGCCATCCGCAAGACATATCGAACACCAAAAAAGGTTAAAAAAGTCACAAAAACTATGGAAACTTAGGATTCGTATGTGGGATTTGTGGTATGTTGAGTTTTTAATGAGAAATATTGCGGATTACTTGGAAATGTACTTTTAAAGTGTTCGGGGACACGAACAGTGTCCCCATTCAGAACCACGATCAGCGTGAGCGCGGTCACATGATTGTCTCATGAGGATGTTCGCTAAGGTAGCAGCCGTCCGCAGGACACCCAATGTACGGACATTGTTTTGCGCATGCGTGTTGATGTTCTACGGACAGTGTTCGGGTCCTGAACTAATTAAAAGTGCGTCACACGTAAAACGAACAGTTACGGACAGCCGTTTGTTCTTAGCACAGTTTAATTTACTTGTGCACAATACGGACAGACATATGTCTCAAGCACACCTCCATTTTCATTTATTTACGAACAATTCAGGACACCACGAGTGTTCTTAGAACAGTTTCAACTTGCTGGCGAACACTAAGAACAGGCATAGTGTTTTTAAGGACACCTCCATTTTCGTTTATTTACGAACATTTCAGGACACTGCGAGTGTTCTTAGAACATTTTCAACTTGCATGAGAACATTATGGACAGATATAGTGTCCTCAGGACACTTACATTTTCGTTTATTTATGAACATTTCCGAACAACCGCGCTGTCCGTGGACACCTAAATTGGTTTTACCACAAGGAACTGAAAGTAATTACAACACAATATAAAAAAGTAACTTTATTTAACATATATACACAATTTATGACTGAGAAGGTGGGGCAGAAACGGAAACAAAAACAGGAGAATTAGGGTTTTCAATATAAGTGGGATCAGGTGAAGAAGGGATGGATATCTCATCAAAACGTTGTGGTCCATGGAGAGAGTTTGGGGTTAACTGAATGGGATATGGTGAGGGGGACAAGTACAGGTGGGACAATAGTAGGTTGTTGGTGGTTTTAGGTGATCTTCCACAAAGTTCTTTAAATCCGTAAAATTTGCCATATGTTGGTCCATTTTGTGGGTAATGTGTTCAAGAGTGTTATCCACCGCTTCTTTTTCTTTGGAAGTTGCAATTTTTGTAGGCTCTGTAAAAAAAGAAAAAAAATGTATATGTTGAATGTGCACAAAATAATATTTATTAATTGGTTTATATAGTAAAGTGTGTACCATTAGGTGGACTATCTTCTAACATTTCGTCTCGTGGGAAATTCTCCTCTAGCCAGTCCAGAGTACTAAACATTTCTGTGAGAAAAAAAAAGTAATATGCTTTTTTTTTCTAATATAAAAAGTTTATAAATAAATGAGCAAAATGAAGTGCACTTACTATTCCTGGTAAGATATGTAATCAGTAGTCTATACGTCTGGTCTTGCTGTTAGTTGTGGAGTGTCTCTGAGGTAATTATGTTGGAAGCCACTTTATCTTCTTTTGGTATAGTCCATTTTAGAACATATTGTATTTAAATGAATGGTTAGTGTGTTACATATATGGGTTACATTTCTTAAGTATTACTACATATACTTTGTATGTGTGCTGCTTTGTGAATTTGTTAAATGTTCCTATGTTATGATATAACAATTACACATACCCCCCCCCAGAGTTTTTAGGTGCTGGTACTGTTGTCCGAACATGCCCGCGGACTGTCAAATTCAGTAGAAAGGATTCAGTATGTTTCATATTACATGTACATGAAGTCAAAGTTATTATTGTTAAGTTGTGCTACTAAAAAACTATGAAATTCAGTAAAAAGACTTTGTTAAACGGATGTTATGGTTAAGTTGCGCTACTAAAAACCTATGAAATTCAGCAAAAAAACTTTGTTAAAGGGACGTTATGGTTAAGTTGCGCTACATTCATATCATCAATGACATTTGTGATGTCATCTTTGATGTCCTGGGTGTTAGTGTTATCAGTGCACGGTGGCGCGAGTTATGGTTGCCTATCTTACCATAACTGCCGAATTTGAGGGGTTTTTCGGTTTTACTTTGAACCATAACGTCCCTTTAACAAAGTTTTTTTACTGAATTTGATAGGTTTTTAGTAGCGCAACTTAACCGTAACGTCCCTTTTAACAACGTTTTTTCACTGAATTGCATAGGTTTTTGGTAGCGCAACTTAAACATAACGTTCCTTTTAACAAAGTTTTTTCACTGAATATATAAATATATATATATATTTGTTTGGTTTTATATATATATATATATATATATATATATATATATATATATATATATATATATATATATAATATATATATAATGGAGGGTTGCAGGGGGTTTCCCCCCACATATATGTAACAATTGACCTTCACAATTCGGTCAATTGTGCAAAGGTCAATTGTAATTCGAACAATTGTAGTTTGAACAATTCGAATACAACCCTTTATATGAGTCTTAATTTTGAATTATGAATTGTGCAAATTGATGCTTGTAAACTTAAGTGTGTGATGGAATGACATTTGTATTGTATGTAAAAAGATTGTGTAAGGTTTTAACTATTGAAACTAAGTGCACAAGAAAGCAAAAACAAAAAAGAAAGTGCTACAGATTGTATAAAACTGTCTTAAACAAGTGTGCCTTCAACCACTTGATTTATATGTGTTCCTTGCACTGAGGTCCTTTCTAAAAAAACATCGACAAACATCGACAAAATCAGCTGTTTTCTCATGTGTAGGCATCCGATGAGCATATGTCAGACACTCATATGCCTATATAATCCCACACCATGTTCCAGATGTTGCATCTTTTGGTCAGGTAGCACCATTATGACAGTGCCTGGCAAATGCCTATTCCATGCCTACACAAAAACCAAACCTGTTGGCTTTGCCAATGTTTGGATTCAATTGAAGTCACTGGAGCCAGATGATTACTGGCAACTGAAAAGGTTACTGAGATTAAGGTATGGGCTAGCTCAAAGTACTGAATTTCTGTTTTGCCCAGTTACTGCTACAAATGAAAGTATTGATTTAGAGAACAGATTGAACATTAAACTATCACCATTCATAGATTGAATAGCTTCCTGTACTAATCATATAGGAAAATTACACTTATTTCCTACTGGCACTGTATATAGCTTTTCAAAGATCTAATTGTATTGTTAGTTAAAATATGTTTAAACTGTATTTGTATTTGTGTGTTTTAGTGTAAATGTGATTCACGGATAACACTAATAAACATGTCATAAACAGATGTGTGTCGAGTCGAATAGTATCTTGTTTAATTTGCATGCACATCTGTATCAGAGATGCCTATTCATGAATATATTGTTTTTATATTTCTGTCAGAGAAAGAACGAATCTAGTGCCATATTTCATTATACCAGACAATGCATAGTCTGGCCACAATTCAAAAAAGAACTATTGAACATTGCAAACGAAAGGTCAAACCCCACCCTGGCCCCCTCCAATCCCATCACCCTGCCCCCATTCTGTCCCACCATCCCTTGCCTCCTTTTTGGATGCAGCCAGAGTACCACTAGTTCTTTGTTTCCAATGCCACCCCTGGGCCAGGAGTTCTAATCCCAAATGATCCCATTGCTTTCATGCTCAGGTTAAATACTGGGAGACTTCAAAGTCCACGGCAGAGTTAAACGTGAACATAACTAGGGACATGGACGGATATAAATCTCAAACTATATTATGAAAAAAATAGTAGGAAGTTGGTGAAATGTTCAAGGGGTCCCTATGGTGTTTTTAAGGTTGCCAAATAATGTCAAACTCCCCCCAATGCAGTCCTCACCCTGCACGCAGTAGCTTGCTCAACCTCTTCCCGTCCACTTCATTTTTGTTTTGTTTGGGCTATTAGGTGGCACTGTCGCCACCTATAAACCAAAACTATTCCATTAAAGTACAGATAGGGAGAAATGGCATATGAGGAGGTGCGCATAGCTTGTTTGTGTTGTTTGGTTATTTAACCACCCATTGACTGCCCATGGCCATGCTAATTCCTATGGCCATTCCCACCAGTTCCTGCCCTCTCTGCCCAAAACACCTCCTGACGGGAACTGTTTGAGCTCGCTTTAATCAAAGCTCTTACCATCAAACTTTGCAATCAAAGTGCCTGGCAGTGTTTCTTCAAAGCGCTCTTCTGAGAGTCAATTACTTAATTGGAGCTATAAATGTGCCACTTGTGTGTAAAAATATCCTAACTAGGTCTGCTTTCAGACACTGAAATCTTGTTAAAACAAGCACTGGCAATTGCAAAAGATTTGGTTTGTGAATAATTATTAGGCATTTGCCAGGTACTGCTATTAGATGCCCAGGTACTCGCGCCATTTTGCACTTGCTTCCATCAATGGCCAGTTAATTACACTACGGCACTACTTGGCAAGTGCCTTTTCCATGCCTTCACAAAAAGCCCAAACTGTCGTCATTGCTAATGCTTGTTTTGGGTGTGGAAACAGGTTTGCGGCAATATCGCATGAGCGCTCTGTTAACCTTAACATCACCCCTATTTACGGAAAACTGTGAAAAACGGACAAAGAAATAGCAGATCGCACCAAACCCCATCTCAGTTTCGCTCGCAGGCCTTTCTCCTCTATGGTCGAAACACGCCCTGCATTCTAGTGCGAGCTCCGCTCCGGGGAGCGCTTCCACCTGTTCGTGCCAGCGTACCTGTTTGCTACCTGTCCAACAGGTGCGCCTGGCCCCGCGCCAGCTTCTCTATTACCCGAGTCACTTACAGTAAGAAGGGATGTCTTAACGGTAAACACAGAAAACAGGGCAGGGCTCCGATGACAGGTAAACAGAAAAGGAGTTCATTTTGCAGGTGCGCTGGATTGTGTTCGTCCTGCTGCCCTCGTTACCCCTCCCCACAAAAAACACAAAAAACAGCCTCGATTGGTTGCGACCGCGTGCTCGCCAAGTAATGTCTCCTCAAACAGAACTATTGATGCAAACCTCACCCCTTACCCATCCGCGTCGTCAATAGCACACATTTTGGGGTTGTTCAAGGTTAGAGAACAGGCCTTTTATTGCTCAGTACTTTTCACATCATTATGGTTGTCTCGATGTAGTGTCGATTGTTTTTTCACCGGGGAAAAACATAGGTAAAAAACGTTAACAAAATATATATATATATATATATATATATATATATATATATACCGAGCGTGAAAGAGATACCCCCCAATTCATTAGTGGGAATAATAATCGGTTTAGTTGCACACCTTCTGCTTCTAGGCACTCAAGCAACAGGCGTTATTGATATTGGCAAATGCCATGGTTCTCCGTTTGCTGACTTAAGAAGGATGAAGGGCTGCGTCAGCACTGATGTGGGATTTGAGCTTAGCCCGTCAAGGCTGGTCCTATGTCTGGGGTGAGCGTGTGAGTAACTCATCCAGGTCACAAAGGGAAGACCATCGCGGACGGGCATCCTCTCCCACATTCAAAAGTTTGCAACTCCTTGTTTTGTATTCACCCAGCCCTTCATCCTGACCACTAAGGAACTTGATGCCAACCCATAATGAGGTTGTCCGTCGCTGTCTCTGTTTGCCAGGCCCTGCTTCCTCTCGCTTGGCTCCTGTAAGAGTGCCCACTCTACCTAAGCCGCTTCACTGTCTGACCACCTCCTCGAGCCTCAAGTGCCATTGTTTGCTTGGTCCAGGCCAATCTCTCTTGTGACCCTCAAGAGGCTCTGACCACTCGCCCCCCTCCTCATTATCTGTTTGACCCACCAAACCATGGGGACCACTGCCTCCGGCCACCACTTGCACTGGGGTCTGTATCTGTACCCATACAGTCACCTACCCACTTTTCTTCTGCACTTATCAGATATATCCTATCTGACTAACCTAGCACTTGCCACTTGCTGGCTGCACTTCCACTGTTTATCGCCTTAATTTATTAATTCATTAATTTATTTTACTCATTAATTTTTATCTTTTCCGCACTTTTCACTTCTCCCCATTTCCATGCACTTTCCCCATTTCCCCCCTTTCCCATGCACTTGTGTGTTCTTAATGTCACTGGGCCCAGTACGGAATGTTGTTTGTTTGTTTCTCCCCTGGTCCCTTACGTTTGCCTGGTCGCACTCTGAAACACTTGTGTATGAGCGCAATATAAATATGATGTCATATCATGGCATATCATATCATATCATTGAATCGTGGACCCTACCCTTGGTCTACTTATCAGTATGGGGTCGTCACTTCCCTCTGGATAATTTGAAGCTTAGATTGACCCTCCCACTCATTGCCTTTTTCTGTCTGGCTCTTACCTCTTCCCGCTTGATGTTTAGAAGTCCCATCGGGATCAGTATCTCCAGGACAACTCCTTTTTAAGGTTTGCCAATTAAGGATAGGCCCTCCCTCCAAAACCTTTGCAGCCTGTGCGGATCTTACCCTCATGATTGCTTTTCTGGTAACAAAAACATCAGCTGTGCCAGATAAATGGCTTTTGTATAGTGAATCTTTTTGTCCTACACATATTTGTTCATTCAATATTTATGTTTACTGACTGTTACTTTCAAATATACTGTTAATGGCTTTTCTTCACACACACCCATTTCAGAGACTATATTGGTTTAGTGAGGGTGCAGGGGGTTTATGTACCACTGAAACCATATGGTGTATGGACTGGAGCCTAAAGGGCAAGTATACCACCATGGTTTGACAAAAAGGCTAAAGATATGACTGGAAAATAGTGTATCTAATGGTCTGGCTGTCCACTATGAACCTCAATGGATTCACCTCCCAGCTGATCAACTGCACCAAGTCCCTTGGGTTCGACTTCAACACATATTTCTCCTTCAAGGGACAATGCAAGGAAGGCATTATCAGCTTTGTATGAACTTTTGTGGAAAATGAAGCTCTTCATCCCCATGATCAACTTCAAATCTGTTGTCCAAGCCTTGGTCTTCTCCCACCTGGATGGTGACAGTGCCATCCTGAAAGGCTTTCCAGCGACTACCCTGGCACCTATGAGATGTGTCCTACCTGTAGCAGCACGACTTATCAAAGGTCAGCAAATTCATCCACATCTCAATGTCCTTCATCGAACTGGATTGGCTCTCACTGCAAGCACGTATCATCTTCAAATGCTGCTGCCTCATCTACCAGGCCATCGCCCTCACCTCCTCAAGGTACCTCGCTGTGGAGCGCAGCATCTCCGGAGACCCATGGTCCACCAGAAGGGAGGACATGTGTAATCTTGAACTCTGCCAGTGCAGGAAGGAAATAACTAAGAGATAGACCTGCTCTGTTTCCGCCCCTTCTCTGGAACCTCCTCCTTGTCAAGACTAGACATGCCAACTCACATCTACATTTCAGGAAAGAGCTCAAGACTCTCCTCTTCATGGAATAGTTCTGAACTAATACCTAGGTCCACACACCTTGAACTCTGCACCTAACATGAGACAGAGCAATTTGCCCCCACCCCATTTCCTACCCTGATTGTAGACCCCTTGTTGCCAAATTACTCACCCTCCCACACACCCATTGTTAGCTCTCCATACCTTTGTATTGATCTTTTGTGATCTGCTTCCCTCACTGTGCACTTCCTGTATGACTTGTATGATATGACATGGTATGATATGATAGTTTATTTATATATCGCCTATAAACAATGTGGTTCAAAGCGCTTCAAAGCAAGGCAGGGAACAAGGGTAAATATAATGACATTCTTACAGGCCATGAACAGTAAGGATGAGAAATTAGCTATCATTCTCGGCCTGACGACATATCAGATAGTGCAAGAGCTAAGACATAGATAAAGAAGGGAGTGGGAGAGTGGGAAGGAAATGGAAACAGACAGGCGACTACCGTACTAGGCCTGACGACATTTCTGGTAGAGCCGGAGAAAAATAAAAGGTGAGGGAGAGGGGTGCAGAAAGGGAGGAGAGGAACAAAACAATCGACTATCATTCTAGGCCTGATGATATTTCATATAGTGCTGGAGGGGGAGGGGAGACAATTAAGGGGAAGGGGGAAAGATAGACGACATTGCTATCATACTAGGTCCAGGGACAATTCTGATAGAGTAAGTGCATAGAAGAAAGTAAGGGGAGGAGGGGAGGAGATAGGAAAAGGGAGAAGGGTAGAGGAGGAGAGAACAGAGAGTAAGCAGTCAAAAAGAGTGGAGAAGCAAGAGGGAGAGTGAATACAATTGCAGAAGTCAGTAGTAACACATAATGGTACAAGCCAGGATACAAGATGAAGATGGGAACAGCACGATTCAGGGCCACCATGAGTACAAGATGCAAAGGAAGTCCAGCATGAGAGTTGAGAAAGGATGATACACTGTGAATCTTTGAAGTCCATGAAAGTCAAATCCAGCATTGGCCACAAGACGGTGATGGTGAACCAGAATGTATCAGGACAGACTCCTGCAGAAGTAGGCTGGTGGGGGAGGGGGAGCAGGGTAGTAGAATCAAGAAAAACAGGCAACAGTGGTGTGTGAGAAGGGTGGAGGGCACAAGGGAACATCACGGGGGGAACAGAGGGGATAAACACATGTTGGTGCACGCTTACCTGCTGTCTGGGCAGGGGTTTTGGTCCTGGTTTCTCTTGGTCCGAACAGGTCCAAACAGAAATTGCTTTTTTCTTTGCCCTTCGCTTCGGATGCCCAGGCGAGAGACGCCCTTGATCTAAGAGTTAAGAGCATGAAGGAAGAGGCAGGGCTAAGAAGGTTGGTGGTGCTTAGGCCAGGTGACCTAGATCCACTTGCTCCTGCTCCGCATCTGCAAAGGAAAAGAGGCTGGAGCACTCCTTAAGTAGGGAAAAAGAGCCGCAACCAGGAAGGCACCAGGTGGGTGGGGCTTGATAAGTTGGGGAAAAGAGCGCCAATCTGGAAGGCACCAGGGTTGCGGGCTTAGGCCAGGTGACCAAGATCCACTTTCACCTGCTCCCCATCTGCAAAGGAAAAGAGGAGGGATCGCTCCTTAAGTAGGGAAAAGAGCGGCAACCAGGAGGGCACCAGGTGGGAGGGGCTTGCTAAAGGGGGGGAAACAGCGGCAACCTGGAAAGCAACAAGGTGTGCAGGGGCTTAGGCCAGTGACCTAGATCCACATTCACCTGCTCCCCATCTGCAAAGGAAAAGAGGAGGGATCACTCCTTAAGTAGGGAAAAAGAGCGGCAACCAGGAGGGCACCAGGTGGGAGGGGCTTGCTAAGGGGGGGAAAAGAGCGGCAACCTGGAAGGCAACAAGGTGTGCAGGGCTTAGGCCAGTGACCTAGATCCACTTGTACCTGGTCCCCATCTGCAAAGGAAAAGAGGATGGAGGGCTTCTTAAGTAGAGAAAAAAGAGCGGCAACCAGGAAGGCACCAGGTGGGCGGGGCTTGCAAAGTGGAGAAAAAGAACAGCAACCAGGGAGGCACCAGGTGGGCGGGGCATGATAAGTGGGGGAAAAGAGCACCGACCTGGAAGGAAGGCACCAGGTGGGCTCGACTTGCTAAGAGGGGAAAAAGAGCTGCAGCTGGGAAGGCACCAGGTGGGCGGGGCTTCCTAAATTGGGGAAAAGAGCACCAACCTGAAAGGCACCAGGGTGGTCGGGACTTAGGCCAGGTGACCTAGGTCCACTTGAACCTGCTCCCCATTTGCAAAGGAAACGAGGCTGGAGGGCTCCTTAAGTAGGGAAAAAGAACGGCAACCAGGAAGGCACCAGGTGGGCGGGGCTTGCTAAGTGGGGGAAAAGAACAGCAACCTGGAAGGCAGCAAGGTGGGCGGGGCTTAGGCCAAGTGACCTAGATCCTCTTGCACCTGCTTGTAAAGAGCTCCATTAGTTCCCAAAGCTAGGACTGCCCTCAGTAAATATAATAACAATAATAATAATAATAATAATATTGATAATAATAATAATAAGTATAGCAACATAATATAAGGTCAGAACACTGACACAGGTACACTAAGCTGTTTGAACCCCTCTATTCCTCCAAGAGATCTAAGTGCCATCAAGAATTCCAATCTGGTGCTTGGGGCAGCTCTGGAAAGTAGGAGAAAACAGGAGATTGGCATCATTATGACCACACGCCTACTTTTCATCAAGATCTCAATGACTTCTCAGTGAGGATAAGGTGACATGATCAATGATTGTCTAGAAACGGAACAGCAGAGGTTGGAGGCCGAGTTCAGGAGTGGGTTATTTAAGAGGACGTGAGCTTTGTGGTTATGGTACTGATTGATATCAGTGCCGGGATTCGGAGTTCATTATGCCAATACAGCATTTTACAAATTGACCCAAGTTCAGTAGCTCCTGAAAAATAACCCAACATAGAAACATTTAGTAACAATTAGTGATAATGGCTCGTTAGCTGGAGGGTCTGTGGATGTCATGTTGTTCAGCTAAAATGATGGTGCAGAGGGATCTAGTCTTTCCAGGGTCCCTGCTATTCGCCCACTATAATATCTGTGGTAGTTTCAGGTGAAATGAGGTTCTGGGGTGGTGTGTTTCAGTGGGGTGTGAACATGGCACCGCTCAAAATCTGTTTCGATCAATGTGTTATGTGGCATGTGAGTGCTGAGAGGGCATTATGTGCCCGGTGGGGTCTGAGTGAGAAGAGGTCTGGCCCTTTGGATTCTCTGTTAAATAGCTCAATTAACTGGCCAAAGTAAAGTACACGTAGGTCTTTACACAATTCCCTGGTAATCTGACAATTCCCTGTGCAATTGTTTCGTATCTCATTTACAATGGAACATGTGGAACTTCATCTTTGTTCAGATTCACATTGAGATGATGTATGTGGGTGGCATATATGCGATTGTTCTGAGTAGTGAGTGTGAAAGCACTGTAGTGAGCAATGTGTGCATTCCGGTTGGTTTGTGCAAGGGATTTTTAGGTAGAGTGTTTTATGAAGTGTTCGTGTGACTTGTTTGTGAATAGAGCTGTTGGCCTGACTAAGCACAGGCGTTCGGCCTACCTGGATCAGTGCCGCTGTCCACAAACAGGCAGAATTTGTCTATGTCTGACATGCTGCCATATAAACAGAGAACACAGCTATTTTTTATTTTTGATCTTAGAGTGTTGCACATATGATGGTGTTACATTCATATGTGACCTGATTTCTTGTCAGTGTGGGAATTCACACACTTGAACTTGACCCTCAATTTTTCTCCCCACAGTATCTGTTAAATAGCTTGGTTTCGCGGGTGGTGGTGGGGCTGGGGGGAGTTACGCTGGAGAGTGGATATGTGAGAAGTCATCTCATTGTGCACGTTATCACGAGCATTTTGTGTTTCTGAGAGAAAACTATACATGTGCATACAATGCTGTCCCATTGATTCTTCATGGCAAGAATGATAGGCGTATGGTGTATCATGGTGCTGTAAATGTTGGGCGGGGGGAACATGGCATCTAAATGAAAGGGGCTCCTGCCAAATAAGTGGGACAAAATGGTGTGCCACAAAGGTTGGGCCCATGTGTGCGTGTGTAGTTTTGTAGTCAACCACTTATGCGTTTCACCCTCATTAGGGATCAACATGCTTTTGAGCTGATTTGCATACTGTAATTCATTGGTCAGTGGCTCTGAGTAGTAGGAGAACTTCTATGGCTCACTACAGGGTGGCAGAGTGGCATGAGCGGCTTGGTAGCTGAAAAGGGCTACTCTACTTTCAGTTCCAGGGAAATAGTTGTTCTTGCTTTTTTAAATGCACCATGATGTAGATGGTGTTTGCTAAATATACCCCAATGCTCCACACACAAGGATGGTAGGCTATACCTCACTGATGATCCCTAGAAGTGCACATCCAACTAAATTGTAAATCCTTGAGAGCTGTCTGTCTTGTGTCGATAAAGCTAGTACAAAATAAGACTGCCCTGTAAGACAGACACAATGTTATGGAGCACAAAGCACACTTTTCATCTAATTTGCTTACCCACAATGCATTGCTCAGTGGCTCTGCACTACAGGTGAACTCGCACGGTTGAATGTTATGTGATGCTGAGGCATTTTGGGCTTGTTAGAAAAACAACTTATTTTCTTAGAAGGCTTTTGTTCATGCTTTTTGTAAGTCCACCATAACATTGGTGTGTTTGCTAAACATAACCCAATGAACCACAAGGTGTCTCTAGAGGGAAATAGAGCAAGAGATGTAAACATCTCTCTCTCTCTTCTCTCTCTCTCTCTCTCTCTCTCTCTCTCTCTCCTCTCTCTCCTCTCCTCTCTCTCTCTCTCTCTCTCTCTCTCTCTCTCTCTCTTCTCTCTCTCTCTCTCTCTCTCTCTCTCTCTCTCTCTCTCTCTCTCTCTCTCTCTCTCTCTCTCTCTCTCTCTCTCCCCCTCTCCCCCTCTCCCCTCCCCTCTCCCTCTCCCCCTGCCTCTCCCTCCTTCCATCCCTCCCTCTCTAGGGACGTGCCGAGAGCTCTGCTGTTCTGGTGCTGAAGAGGGACTAGGTAGGCCAAAGGTAAGTGGGATGAGGGTGGGGGTTTTCATGATGTTAAAAAGGTGGGTGGGGTTGAGGAGGAAGGGGCAGGGGACACGGGGAGTGCGCTTGCCTGCTACCTGGCGATGGAAGATGGCGACCTCCAGCCCTGAGGAAACTCAGATCGGGGTCTTTTCTAGTGTGGTAAAGACCCCGTTCTGACCTTTCTCATTGGCTGGGAGGTCGCCCCCCCCCCGCACCGGGTACTAATGGGCTTTAAATAAGGAGAACATTACATTTTTGTGGTAATGGTTGATTCTATGGATTCGTATTGTAGTGTGGGGATGGGCTGCACATCAGAAGCACTCTGAGCCCATGGATACAATGGTAAGGCCCCATACAAAAGCTCAACGTACATATACCAATATTTCATTGTGCATTATGCATGCAGGGGTGGCATTTGAATGTCATATCACTGTATCACTGACAGTTCTGACACATTGTGCACATAATTGTCATGTGATTGTGTAGCATTCATTATGCATGTGTTCCGAATGTAAAGTTTAGCAGAGGCCTCAACTGGAGACTGTTGCCCTTAGGGTTGATATACTAATTTATACTAGCTTTTGGTCCAGCTATCACATAGTCTTAAAATAGCAATCTGAGCAACACCATAACACTTGTCACCTATGACTTCGATAATGTCACTAGACTAGTCATCTCTGCTAATAGTTAAACAAATGGCAATGGGTGCTATACAAATATCAAACATGCATAGGTTATTTAAATATTATCTTAAATGTTAAGCAGTAAAGAAATCAGTTTTGCTAATAAAATATAAACAAAATCTCATGTACCCTTGACTCACTGCTTGAATGTTTGTATGTTAGTATTAATTAAATTAGACTGTTGTATATGTATTCATCAAATCAGCCCTTGCTCGACTTTTGCTTTGTCATTTTGAGCTAACCTAATCGTTGACTTCCCTCATGCTCGGCTCCGACTCTGTATTTTCTGACTTGCTGTCCTACCTCTAAAGAGTCACACAATCAGAGGAACATTTGGTATATATAAATATGAACTAAAGGACACAATGTGGAGAGAGCACAAAAGTTAGTCATCATTCACCAATGTGCATCTGATCCCGCCCTTAACAAAAATGTCTGCCATGCTACACTGCTCTGACTGCCCGAATGAAAACTAGGACAAGGGAAGAAGCATTTGCACGAATGCAAACGAGACTCCTACTGGCTAAACAATACGGTCTTGTGCAAGTACTAGGGCCTGATACATTGACTTTTTAGCGTGTTGCAAAGTGACTTTGCAATGGTGCAAAGTCACTTTGCACTGCCAGCACACACCCTGATTCATGGAGCGTTGCAAATTGTATTCATGCAGTGCAAAGTGACTTTCCACCAGGGCAAAGTCAGAGCAAATTCACTTTGCACTGCAGAAATACACTCAAAAGACCCGTCCAGAGACGCAAGTACCATTGGCCTCACCATCTCCGGGGTCCCTACAAGTACACAAGGCAACAGGCTCTCACAAGAGCCTTAGGAGTGACAGAAGAGAAACAGTGAAGAGGCCTTATGAAGCCGAAACAGACCGCGAAAAGTCTCCTTTGAGAGTGCGACATCGAGAGTATGAAGAGGACGATGCCGAGACGACGCAAAAGAAAACCATAGACAAGACCATTCGTTTGATGTAAGCACAAACAAAATCTCTTTTAAACGGCAGAGCAGAAATAACATAGATCGACTCGCTCTAAGTAAAACCACCAGACAAGAGGGTATAACAACTTCACCTGTAGCAAAGTCCAACTTGAAAACGACAGCAGCCTCAAGTTTTTGGGCCTGGTTGCCCAAAGCCCTTGCAACCAAAAAGAACAGATAGCAATTCAAGCCTCAACCCAGCAACAACAGCAAACCAGAAAACCA
This sequence comes from Ambystoma mexicanum, assembly GCA_002915635.3. Taxonomy (NCBI): domain Eukaryota; kingdom Metazoa; phylum Chordata; class Amphibia; order Caudata; family Ambystomatidae; genus Ambystoma; species Ambystoma mexicanum. The sequence goes on from PGSH02013568.1 coordinate 15,490, forward strand.
AACATCGTGCAACATACGGCTAGGAGTCTGGAACACTAGGGGCTTCCAACACCTAACTGTGACGGGAGACGTAAATTTGCGTGAATTTGAAATCCTATGTCTTCAAGAAACATGGTTGATGAAAACACCTATACTAGATGGATATGAAATTGTACTGGCACCGGCGAAAAAAAGCATAAAGGGGCGACCGTCTTCGGGCCTCTTAACGGCTCTACGCATGGGATGTGGATTAAAGCTGGAAAAAATATTAGTGGCAAAGCAGTTCCTTTTGATGGACCTTTTAACTTAGACCTACAAATTGGAACTCGACACGAAATCGCAGGAAGTACCAGTTGCCTTACAAAACACATACTGGAACCCGGCAAAGACTGAACCACAAACTTTTCTATCAGAGATGGAAAAAGCAATTGACGAAGCTTTGTCGACCTACCAAGTCCGACACCTTTTAATATGCAGAGATCTAAACGCTTCAATGGCCTCGAATAAATCTACTAAAAATTACACTCCAGCTGACAACAGAGGAGTGCAGTGGTCAAGGCTTATGTCCTCAAGAAAGCTACAAAACCTGGACGCAGTCTTCCCTAATTCAGACCGACTTCCGTCTTGGTCAAATGGGATAACTAAATCTACAATTGACCACATTTTCGTTTCAAGTGCCTTTTTAGACGTAATTACATCTTTTGAGGTGATCCAAACAAAGAATAGTGATCACAATCTCCTAACTACAATGTGGAAGAGCTCGAATAACCTAGAAAAGATACAGGACTGCAAACTAGAGCGGAACAACCAAGGCAATAGACTACGATTATCAGCCAAAGACATACACGCTCTGACGGAAAATTACAGAAGGCTAAACACCGAAGATCATTCTAGTTCGGCCGACTACGGTCCTTTACTTACAGTCTTTAAAAAACAGTCCCATACCAAAACTAGTTCAACTGTTGAGTCAAAACTCATACCTATGACATGAAACTCGTTGCCAAACGACGAGACTATCGGAAAGTTCTGAGGAATGCAGCAAAACTAAACAGCGACCAAGCAGAAATAATCACCCGACAAGCAAAAGTTACCTATCGAGCATGGGTGAGAGCGCACCGATTGACTCAGTACCAACAGGACTCTGAAGCAATTATTAAATCTATTTGCACAAAGAATTCGAGGGAATTCTGGTCGCTATTAAATTCAACTCCAAATAATCAGATGAGCTGTATTCAAAACCCAATAGGCGAAAAGTCTTGGAGGTTGTATATCAAGGAAACTTTCAAGACGCCGCCTGGAAATCACCCAGTGTCCTCATCAGAAACCCATAACTGCTGGGAAAGATTAGACGACCAAGAAAAGATCTATGAGTTAATAATGACATTGAAAAACTCCAGCTCACCGGGCCCGGATGGTATCACAAATATCGATTTAAAAGCCCACCCCGTGGCCTGGTCTTTGTTCATGAGCAAGGTCTTCGCTAGATGTGCAGATTCCCAATTGATACCTGCCTCTTGGACAACGGGTATAATTATTCCCATTTATAAAAAAGGAGCAATCAACAACCCTTCAAACTATCGTCCAATCGCTTTGCTTGATCCAATTGGCAAGGTGTATGGTTCGCTACTATTGAAACGTTTCCAAACGTGGGCCAACGGGTCGCAGTGCAACGACCACTTTCAATCGGGGTTTAAGAAAAGTATGGGAACTACGTTTAACATTTTGACGTTGAGTGTGCTCAAAAGCAGAACATTGGAAGGAGGCCCAAGGCTATACATGGCGTTTATTGATTTCACCCAAGCTTTTGACAGAGTTGACAGGTCACTCCTATGGCAGAAACTTAAGCTTGGTCATGCCCTACAGGAATCTTGGAACCTATTAAAGCCTTACATTCAAATACTACTGTCAAGGTCCGCTTAAACAACAGAGGTTCCCTGTCATCTGCGATATCTACTCATAGGGGGTAAAACAAGGATGTCCATTGGCTCCTTCAATCTTTCTAGCTTACATAGGAGACTTCCAGCATTCGGAAACGTCAGTTAGATCTTTTCCCCCCAAGATTGGTCAGCAAAATATCAGTAGACTCCTATACGCAGACGATTTAATCTTAATAGATCAGACGCCGATAGGACTACAACGACAGCTTAACAATCTATTGTCATATGTAACAAACAATAACCTAGAAGTGAACAAAGAAAAAACAAAAATTGTTACATTGGAGAGAACAGCTAACAAAACAGACAAAAACAGATGGTATTATGATTCAATCGAGATTGAAAAGGTCCGGAGCTTCAAATACTTGGGAATTACTGTGGATAGTTCAAAAAGGGACTTAGCCATGCAGGAATTCCTCCAAGCAAAAGTCAGATTGCTGGCTAGCAAAGGAAAAACTATCGACCAGAAATTTGGGCGGTTCTTCATGATTCCAGCTTTAAATGTTTATAAAATGAAAGCAGTTCCCTCATTGACATATGGAGCGGAAGCCATGTTACATTTACCATCAGAGATATGGCCGAAATTAGAAGCCTACTATTGGAGGACAGTCCTGGGACTCCCGTCATCAACGCCTATAGCCTCAATTCGTAGAGAGTTGAGCCTCCTGTCTCTTCAAGGGACAATGATCTGCAACTCTTTGAGATTATATAGAAAATGTCTGCTACCTACGAGTCCCTTGCTATACAACCTTGTAAAGGTGGAGCTGTCACTGAGTACAAACAGATCGTTAAAAGTCTGGACAGAAGGTATACTGGCACTTTTGAAATCAATTGAATGTGATGAGGAGGAACTGCTGTCAAATCCAACGAAGATCTTGAGGAAAATAAAAGAATTAGATTGGATACAGAGCTTGTCAAAAGCCGCTGAAAATAAACTTACATCCCACCTGCCGGTGAATACTAAAGGCTTGAACGAACTGCAGAGCTACATAAAACAATTTCCAAGTAGGCAAGCAAGAAACTTTCTTCTAAGAGCGAGACTCAATCTGCTCCCTACGAACGAAATCAGAGCTATTAGAGGCCTGTCGGATACAAGTGACTGTAGACTTTGTCATAAGGTAAATGAAAAAGAAACAATCCGCCATCTTCTTGTTAGTTGTGCAGAAACAAAACAACTTAGGACGCAATATATGCAATACTTCGCTGCGGATCCCGCGTTAGAGTCGGAACTTTGCTGGTGGTCAAAGCTGATCAGTGGTGATAAACCAACGTGGCTAATGGCTTCTTCAAAAATCTTGCAGCAAGTGATGACACAACTCGAATCTGCCTAATTTGGTTCTTAAGTAAAGATCTGGTAAAAGACCATTGGCTAAGTCACCAGGACTGATAATTACATCACCCTGTTTAAAGGAAAGCGACTAAAGGCCAAGGTCTGGTCGAAAATTATAGTTACCTTTAACTTTTTTTAAACTTCAACAACTATTTTAAGCAAGTAACTGACCGAAAACTTGAAATTTTGTAAAAATCATTGATTTGATTAATGCAAATAAATAAAAATAAAAAAATACACTTTGCAAAGCTCCATCAATCAGGGTCTGTGTTGGCAGTGCAAAGTCACTTTGCATAAGTGCAAATTCACTTTGCACCGCGCAAACAATTCCATGAATCAGGCCCATAGCCTGCTAAGTGGTGATTTTCAGCAGATTAAATAATGCAACAGTCTATGCAAAAAGACCTCACAAAGTCTTGAGACATATTATTTTAATGAAAGACTTATAATATGCTCTTTTATTAATGGCAGGTGGTTTAACCCTGTAAATTCTAGATAGCATTCAATTAAAGCTTTTTCTAGATCCAAGTGTACTTCTTGTACCAATGGGGCAGGTTTTCTAAGGCTTCTAAACAGACTTAATAAGTTACTATCTTCATCTGTGTAAAATATGCATTTGTGTGTCCCGGTTTTGGTATGGTAATGTATTTATAAAGCGTCTATACACAGCAAGTGTTTCACAGCGCTCAAGGAGGATGGGAAACATGAGTCAAAAAACAGTCACTCAGAGCCCATGAAATTCTGAGACGATAATAATCTGCACAGTCTGCAGAGTAAGTGCATATAATACATTTAACAGTTTAGACACAGCAAATAGGCCTGACGACGATTCTGCAGTGTTACCAATGGAATTAAGGGGCGAGAACAAGGGAGAACAGACAGATGATTTTCAATCACGGTGCATTCGGATCCTGCAAGTGCACAGACGTCACAGAGAGGGGGGGTCAGTGCACCCAGTCGTGGAGACTGGGGTAAGTGCAGAGAGAGACACTATCATGGGTTATTTCTCAAGTGCAGTAAGGGTGGGTGGGGTGCAGGGTCCTGAGGCAAGTGCGAGAGGACTGGCGTGGGTGCCCGGGACTTGTGAGACTCTGAGGTACACCACAAGACCAGTCAGCAAGCTGTAAGGAAGAGGAGGGAGAGGTGGAGAGAGCAGAGTGCTGGGTTAGCAGGTTAGAGGGAGTGCAAAGGAAGAGGAGAAGAGGAAGGTCTTGAGGAGTTTCCGGAACTTAAGAAGGTCAGACTCAAGACGGAGGGCGGCAGGGAGGCTATTCCAGAGGGAGGCACCTGCTGAGGTAATGTTACAGGTAGTTAGGTCCCACGCCCCAGAAAGCCTTGTGGACAATGCAAAGGGTCTTGAACTTGATCTTTGCAGCCACGGGGAGCCAGTGAAGGGATTTCGGCGCCAGAGAGATGCGGTTCCTGGGCTTGAGACCAAGGATAAGTCTTGCGATTCTGTTCTGCATGAGTTGCAGAAGGTGAAGGGTAGAAACAAGGAGGTTGAGGAAGAGGCTGTTGCAGTAGTCCAGCCCACAGAGAACCATAGCTCTTGAAACAGTGAGCCACTGGGGGGAAAGTGAGAAAAGGTAGAGTACCTCTGAGGAGGTGTAGCTGATAGTTAGACTTCTTTGAGATGTCCGAAATGTGAGCGGAGAAGGAGAGAGTGGAGTCGAAGATAACCCCAAGGTTTTTTGCCTCCCAGGTGGGTGTGGGCGCAGGGCCAAGGGAGGCTGGCCAGAGTGAAAATGGGAAAACGGGAGCAGGGGTCCCAATGCAAACAATCTCAGTCTTACTTGCGTTGAGGCAGAGGTCGTTTGCAGCACACCATGACTGAATAGTGGACAGGCAGTCAGATATGAGCGAGAGGAGGAGGCAGCGGCTGAGAGTACCCTGAAAGATAGTTGGGTGTCATCCGCATAACACTGTAAATTAGAGGCGAAAGTAGCAATCATACGTGCCAAGGCAGCCATGTAGACGTTGAAGAACCAGGGGATAGGTTAGATCCCTTGGGAATGCCACATGTTCGAGAGAGCGATAGTCGAGAGAAAGGCTCTGAGTTCCACCTGAGATGGCCGGTCGGAGAGAAAGGAGGTTAACCACACCAAAACCTGACCTGTGATTCACGGAGACGTGCAATCAGGATGTTGTTGTTAACTGTGTTGAAGTCAGAGGAGAGGTCAAGGAGAATGAGGACAGAGGGAGTGTTAGTTTCAAGGTTTGAAAGCAGGTCTTCACCCGTGTTCAGAAGAGCAGTTTCCATGCCTCTGAATGCTCTAAAGCCAGACTGATAGTCATGGAAGCAACCAATAGATTCAGTGTGGAGGGTCAGCTGAGAGATAGCCAACTTCTCCAGGAGTTTCCCCACGAAGGGAGTGATACAGATAGGTGGGTATCTTGCTGGCACTGTTCTGGATTGTGTGCATCTGTCCGAGCACTCCCGGCATTTCAACTTGTTCTGCAAATTAACCACATGTCCCAATGTTTCAGAGAGAGGATTGGTTGAGCCTATGTTTTTGCAACCTTAATACCACAGTCCTGCTTTTTGTGTTCCCAATTAAAGGTCATGGAGAGGGGTGGGTGTGTGTTGTGTGGTCGGGGGAATGGAACAAAGGGGGAGGGTTACAAAAAACCCAAGGGTCAAGAAGGAGTCCTCTCTGGGAAAGAAAACAGCTAAAGGAAGCAAATACTTGTGCTCGGTGAAACGTGTATACCAATTAACCGAATCACAGGGAATCTCATCAGTGCACAAATAAAGAGAAAATGTAAACTATACCCTTGACATTCCAAACAGATACTGCTTATGGAGAAATTAGACAGTGGGGCTCAATACGAATTTCAAAGTATCCCGCAGGTAATTCCAGTGGGATACCGAGAAACTGCCTCTACCATCTCCATCAGCTGATATCCTTTTATTACTCGGATATTACGGGTTGCAGAGAAGACAGTAAGTTCCCATTTCATGGATTCCCAAAAGACTCCATGGGATGGGATTGCCGGTATCACCGGCACTGGTAGTACCATTGCCAGTGATTCCGGGAAACGTATTTACCAGTAGGGGCCTGAACTACCGGCAGGTCAGGCTTGCTGGTAGATAACTGCCCCCCTACCCCCCCCCGGCAAACTTATATTTCCCCGGTCCAGAAAAAATTCCACTGCTGGAATTAGCAGCATTTTTTCCAGCCTTTTTTCCAGACCCGGGAATTTGTAATGACCCCCAATGTGTCCGAGGGAGCATGCTAAGCGAGCTTGAGTGAAAAAATTGACAAAAGAAACAGAAACATTCGGAAGGTGAACATGACGATCATGTTCTTCGTTTGCCATTGAGCCACCCGGCACAAGGATGACTAAAAAAATAATTATCATACCCCCACCGAAGTGGATCAACTAAAATTGTGAACATATTACATAAGCAGTCTAGGCGCCCTAAAGAAGGCCTGCTAATTAAAATGAGAGGCTTCTATGGCCGAAACCTAAGTGCTTAAGTTGGCAGCGATTACAAGCAATATTGTGCATACTATCTTTCTTCAAATAATTATACTGTAAAAGGGCGAATTTACACTGTCTTGAATAAGTAGGTGCCAGAGAGTAAGAAGGAGAGAGGGCAGGTCTACCTCGAAAAATGCAGTTGGGAGGTCAAAAGAGAGAGTGGGCAGTAGTTGGGTGGATTAATGTGGTCAGCATAGGGCTGTTTTAGGATTGGAAAAGCAGTGTCAATTTTGAATCAAGCAGGAAACATCCCCTTGGAAGACTGGTTGAAGAGGCAGGAGTGGCTCAAGCAGGTGCAGGGCCATACAGATGTTTGAAGAGTGTATGGGTCAATGGCGGGTTTGGATGGATTAGCTTTCATGAGGATGGGTGCTAGTTCATAAGGCAAAGTGAGGAGAAGGAGGCAAGGAATGAATGGGTAGAGGAGGTAAGGTGACCAGAGAAAGAGGTAGGCACATGGGTATAAAATATCATTTAGTGTGTGTGCTGAGTTTCAAAATACTGAAGTGTATTTAAATTAATTTGGCAATTAGATGCCGATTAATGCAGGGGACCACGGATGCTTGTGTTGGTTCCCTGCAGGCAATATTCATCATTAACAAGGAAGAGTGGAAGAAGAAAGAGTAAAATGAGGAAAACTCTCACTTTTTCATTTTTCTCTCCGACTTGTAAATAAAGTAAACGCTGCCTGCATATCATGCACAGTACTATAAAACCGGAAAAAGAAGAGCTCTCAAAACATTGCTGTTCATGTAACCTCAACAGACAATCGCTGCCGCATGAAATGTTAATCCAATCACAATGTATGCTTTCTATGCCTGTACTATTTCTCAAGTAACTGGTCATGTCATAGCGCCTACATGCCCTTGGGCTTTGTGCGCTTTACAAATGTAAAAATAGATAAAATACATAAATAAATAGGAATCCATCCGTTGTATGTCTGCATGCATATTTCCTGCAGGGGCTTAAAATGAAGCACACCCACAGGAGGCAGGAGGTGAGCACAGCAGAGATCTGATACCTGCTCCGTGTCCCTGCTCCTCCTGGTCACTGCAGCAAAATGAGGGGGAGTGGGAGATTAAAGCCTAAAAGCATTACACCTCACTTTTACGTTTCTATTCCCCGCTCCACTCCATGTAAATAATGTGTAAGTGTTGGTGCCCTATTTCAAATGCGCATGCGAAATGGGGCACTAACCTCCTGCCCAATGTTTGTTTGTGGGCTGTGGGGCAGCCCCCATGCACCCAACATAGCGGCAAATCAACTAATTCACACGTACACGAGTACAGCAAAATGGAAGTCATCCATACACCCTGCACAAATTAAATTTTGGTTGTGTGTAATTTTATATTGAGAGGAGGTCCCAAGTATAGACCGCACTCCAACCGTCCATTTTGAAGTACCAGGAACGTTCACACTGAGATATGCGATGTATGAGGAGCAAATAAACCAGCAGAGAGCCGCAGTGGGGCTCTGTCCAGTGCCTATCAGAAGAAAAGCACCTATTGAAGTACCAGTACCAAGGAAACCATGGACACTAAGGTATCCATGATGATGCCATATCAACCGATAAAACGAAATGAAGATCGTTTATATACAATCCCTGAAGAAACCAAGAATGTCTTAATGGAAGACGAATGTTGACGTCACAAGAACCTGGTCTGATTCACATATATAAGAAATGACGAACAGAGAATGACGTAAAGAGATGAAACACCATGAATAAAGGATATTGTGAAACTAAAGTGAAAAGACAATGTCAAACATAAGAAGTTGAAGCCATAAGCATGGTGAAGATATTCAACCAAATTTACACATGTACATATGTTTGGAACTGCAAGAAAGCTAAGAAAATCGTGCGGCTTGCTATGCTTAGTAGAAAGATAGTGCGGCAAGTGCCATTATACATAATCTACCTCAAAGAAGTACGTTATATAAGTATATTTCCACTTTGCACAAGAAGCAGAATCAACCAAAAGGTTACTAAAAGGCCACACGAGAAGAGTTTCATATTTGGCGAAATCAAGACTACAGCGGCAGAAACAAAACACAGCAGAGGCAAATCGTGCCTGGATAACCAAGGTCGTAACTGTCAAGATGGATGAACATTGGCTACAATTAATTGAAGCAAAGAACAGAATATACTGCTCTGAAGGGTCAAGATACGAAGCAGGTGGCGGGTGAAGCGAAAGTCAAATACACAAATTGTACGAAAAAGAGGCAAATTAATGGTGTCTAAAACACGTGACCAGCCGAGCGAGCAGAAGTAAGCCTTTTACACCTACGCATGGGAGCCTTATCGTACCCATCCTCCTTAACTTTCTCAGACCAAGAGGCAGACTCACGACCAAACTACAAGGCAGTAATTGACACACGGCCACTAAGTGAATAATGGCTGTAACATAAATTGAAGGAAAGCTGGGGTACAGACTCACTCCCTGCACCTGGCCTCATTATTTTGCGTGCTGCTAAGTGAAGTGGAAAAGTACGGGTGGGGTTGGTGCCAACCCATTCACAAGGGACCAAGTAATCTAGGGTCCTATAGTTAGTAGAACCAATGAGATGTTGTACTCTCAGTGACGTCTACAGTAGCTATTTTGAAGGTAGGGCTTAGATTCCTCATCTAACAGTGTTTACCCAATCTCCTTACTCTGTTACCATATACAGATATAGTACCTATAGTAAAGTTACCTTTCCTGAACCAATAGAATTTTATGCCAACTTTTAAGCGTTACATGTCAATGATGACGTGTTTTTGGTATAAATGTTAGGATTTTTATGAAGTTCGTTGGAGTTGAAGTGAGAAGGAAGATCGCGCCACTGCTGATATTCATAACTCCCCATTTTTTGTACTTGTCATTGAATGGACTCCCTTTGCCAAACCGTCGAGTTGTCATTATTGATTTGGTGTTGGAGTATTTAATCTGCACCTCCATCCATCTCACGGGTGCTGCTATCTTGTCTTTAAGTGCTTCTGTGCATTCCCCGACTCTATGGGCCGGTTGGGGGTCCCAGAGCACACTTGGTAGCAGAGATTGATGGTTATTGATTATCGATTAGAATAAGACACCCATTGACCGTCAACATAAAGTAAGTCTAGCTCCTCGGTAATAGCACGCGTCCTTTGCCATTCGGCTGAGTATGATATGATTTGATATGATATGATATGGCATTTATAACACGCCTATAAACAAGTGTTTCAAGGCACGACAAGGCAAGGGAGGGGGAACAAAGTGAAGACAGACAGCAATCTTACTAGGCCAGGTGTCATTCAGATCGTGCAAGTGCATGGGGAGGCGGAAAGGGAATGTGTGTGGGGCAAGGGATAGGGAAAAGTGCAGTACAAGGATAGTAGGCTAAATAGGATAAATGAAACGGCCAGCTGGTGGCAAGTGCAAGGTAAGTGCAGACATAAGTACTGGTAGAGGGACTGTAGGGATACAGAAAACAGTCCGAGGTGCAGGGGTTGCCAGGGAGACAGTGCAGGTGTGCACTGGCGGGGCCTGGGCCCAGGATCAGTAAGGGTGGCCAGGTAACCAGTGAAGTTTCAGCCAGGAATTCAGCAGGGGAGAGGGGGAGAGAAAGCAGAAGCAAAGAGGAAGGTTTTGAGGTGCTTCCGAAACCAGAGAGGGTTCTCCTCAAGTTTCAGGGAGGCAGGAAGGCTGTTGCAGAGGGAGGGCACTTCCAAAGAGAGAGATCTACCACCAACTTGTTGCTTGGAGAAGCGACTGACCCTGAGGGAGTTGGAGGCAGATAAGCGAAGAGCTCGAGAAAGAAGATATTTAGGAAGAGAGAGTTGAAGGTATTGCGGCCACCGTGAAGCTTCCTGTAGACAGTGGTAGAATAAAAATAAAATCTGCAGAACGAAGTCTGAAGGGACCCGTGTTACCCACAAAACCCCTTCCCACTCCTACAGGCAGCTGAGCGGGTGAACATCCGCAGAAGGCGGTGACGAAGGCGATGATCCCGAGCATCCAGAGAGGAAACATGCGAACTTTGAGTGAAAAAGACTAAATGCTTTGACAAAAAGTATATACCTTAGAACAGGTAAAGGAAAAGGTAACAGAGGGAGGCGGGAAAACAAAATATAGTCAGAAGTAGATACTGGGGGGACACCCGAGAAGAGTGAGGATTCGCCTTATTCCTATGCTTTAATATAGCAGCTAGAAGAAACTTGTATCCAGAGTCCTGAATGAAGCAGAACAAATAGGTCACCACGGCGGTTAAATGATGCCTGTGAAAGGGATACGTATAAACTCAGAGGCAGAGGTATATGTGACCAGCTGGATTTCGTCTAGTCTATTAACGTCTGTCTTATGTGTTATTTGTTGTGATGTAGTAGGTCAAACATTTTCCTACAAGAACTAGCATTCAATTTATGCGATTAAGCAACTGAGATATTGTAGTGTACGAATTTATGTTTATTGATTAAAAAAGGAGATATCATAATTTTGTGGAAAAACTGGAATTGGAGCTTGCGACGATTGGTGCTCGCTCATATTGTTGGAATTGGTTAAGTGACGAAGACGTTTACAAGTGCTGTGTAAAGTGAAAGTGAACAAAGTTAAATATGGAAGACATTAGTACACCTGTGCAAACAGTTGCCAAAACACGCACCTATGCTGAAAAAGTACAGTTCGGAATGGGTTAAAGAAAAATGTGTATGCGTTGGCCACAGGGTGGATCCTTATCTAAAACAGTCTTGCAACACATGACAACATACTTGCACGCCATATACACGGGCAACAAGTTAGACAAACGCCTAGCTAGTCTAAAGTTGTGGAAAATGTACCAACCGGATAAAGAGGAGGAACCGCCAGTAGATTGGATAATTAAGGTATGTACAGAGGGGGGTGCGACACCCTCAGTGTCACCCGCCCCGTCTGAAACGAAAACTGAAGACAGTAAGGACGAAGGGTTATACCCGTTAAGAGAACTTAAAGCAATCACAGGGTATAGCAACCCGGCATATGAGTCATCTACGCAAAGCAGTGATGAAAATCTAGACAAAAATAGAGATAGATATATCACCTCCAAAGTCCCGAGGGACAAGAAGAGACGCAAGAATGAGAGGAAAGACCAGATACAATCCAGTACATCTCTCGACATGGCGAGGGAAGGCAAAAGATGGAAAGGGAATGAGGATAGAAATTATGAGATAGCACTCATACAGAATGAATGGATAGGAGGTCAGATTTTATTGAAACTCGATGGTAAAGGCATGGTTATAGGTCAAATGTTCGAATCAAAATGATCGAATGACAAAAGGGTCGAGTCAAACTGACCGAAAAAAAGGGGCGAATATGAAATAAAATTCGATCCTTTTGTTTTCGGTCATTTTGACTCGACCCTTTTCTCATTCGACCATTTCGATTCGAACATTTGACCGGACAACTAAAGGCATTGATTTGTATTTGTATTTAGTTTATTTGTAAAGCGCAGCTAGGCCCGAGGGAAACTGGGCGCATATTCTTTCACACACAGATACAGTACATTACAATATGGGTCAGTACATTAAAATATGGGTCAGTGACAAGAGCTTCAGGCTCCCCCAATTTACAAGAAGATGCGGGGGAGCAGAATTCTAGTAGAGGAATCATGATACAGGAATGTACAGACAAGGTAATAGTGATAAGCAGGTAACAGTACAAGATATATCGACATAATCAGTGAAGTAAGCCGGTAGGCGACATGAACAGGAAAGCAGGGCAACCTTAAGGTAGGCCAGGCCTTAATGAAGTGCTTCATGCGTTCTGCGTGAGCAGCCAGGGTTTAGTTTTATTCTTGAAGTTTTGAAAAGAAGGCTCAGTTCTGATGGGAACAGGCAGAGAGTTCCATAGCTTCAAGGCTAGGACAGGGAAACTCACACCTCCGGCTTTTTGGAGTTTGAATCTAGGCAAAATGAGGCTGTGAGTTTGTGGTGTTCTAGTGGGTCGTGTGGAGGTATGGCGCGTGAGGCGGGAGGAGAAGTAGGGTGGGGCTTTGTTGTCCAGACATTTATGAGTCAAGGCTAGAGTTTTCAAGGCGGTTCTTTGTTTTACTGGGAGCCAGTGTAGATCGGATATGACGTTGGAGATATGGGAGCGCCTAGGGATATTGAGAGCCGCCCTGATGGCATTGTTCTGGATTGTTTGCAGTTTGTTGAGGTTGGACTGACTAGTCCCCAGGTAGAGGGCACTGCAGTAGTCGATTTTAGACATAATGAGTGTTCTTGCCAAGGTAATGCAATTGTGGGGGTTCAGAAAAGGTCTGCAGGAAGTGATGAGTTTGCAGGTAAAGGCCGATGCTGACCTTACTGCATTCGTTTGTCTGTTCAGTGAAAGAGCAGAGTCCAGATATACACCTAGAGTTTTAGTGTCCCTAGAAACCTTAATGTCATTGCCATCGATGTTGAAACACTTGAAGGCTTGGTCTAGTTTATTGAGGCGTTGAGTTGAGCCTGAAACAAAAGAAACCCCTTTTATGTCACATTAATGATGTGAAACAAAAGGAGAAACTAGATGATGTACAGAGAAGGGAGAAGGAGAAAGAAAAAGGATTGAGAGACAAAAGAGTAAGGAAGAAAGATAGACAGAGAAGAGAACAGTTATATCGTCAAGAGCAAGAAAGGCAACACGATCGTAAACAGAGAGTAGCCAATAATCAAGACATACAGGAGCAGCGAAGGATAGAGGAAGAACGGAGGATACGAGAGAAAAGAATAAAATGACAAAGGGATGATGAAATCTGAAGGGCATACAAATATAGAGATGCAAAGAAAGAGGAAGAAGATAGGATCAGAGAAGAAGCGAGGAAGCGCAGAGAGTTCGATGATGATGTAGAACGCAAGTGAAGAAATAGAGCATGCAATCTCGAATATCTGGAAAGAGAGGTTAAATAACATGAACCAGTAGTAGACTGGGAAGATATAGAAGAATTCTTTCCTGAGTACGATTCAGTAGCTGGCAGGTCTAGGGCTAATATCGAGGATGACTTCGACACCAGAAGCATCGAAGAGACGATCGATAGAATATATGATGAAAGGGGGCTAGAACAAGTACCCCAAGGGGAGGGGGAAGACGAGCGCCTGGAGAGCATTCAGCTTTACGATACTGATGACGTCTCCTGAAGTAGTGGGAATAGAGAACTGTCCCTAGATAGGTTGGAAATAAGTAGGAAAAAAAGAGGATGCAAGAAGTTGGGGGCAGACAATGTCTGACACCGAAAGAGAGGAGCATGAGGAAAAGGAGGAAGAGAGGAGTTGCGAAAAACGATTCTGAAGTGGGAAAGGAATAAGATGGTCAGACACTAGTGAGTCTGCACTGAGGGCATCAGGATTAGCCATGCAGTCAGACCGACACGAAGAAGTATCTCACAGTCAGACGGGGGTGTCTTCACCACCCTATATGAGCTGGCTAAGGACATTTCCAGGTAGACGGCGATGCGGGAATATTACTCCTGCAATAGACAGAAGAACAATGAGAGAAGAGAGAGAGGGCTATATGTCCCAATTTCCGTTGCTCGATAAAGGTAGAGCAAGACCACAGTATATTCCATGGCCACACATAGATCGGGAAAACCTGAAAAATAAGCTTCCAATGCTGACATCGGGAGCCGAGAGAATGGATACACGAGTTAGAAAAATTGACGTTAGCTATGGAGGATATCAAAGGTGTCTTAATCGCCATACTTGGTGATAGAGCAGACGATCTGTGGACACGGGCAGGTTACCCTGGTGTGACCACAGTTAATACCGCTCATGACGGAGCACCATTTAACAATTGTAGAGCCGCGGTGTGGAAAGCATTACGATCGCTGTATCCAGATACGTTCGATATGGGAGCTATCATGACTCGGAAAATGAAGGAGTCGGAAGACCCGTTGATTTACATTAAGAATTTCCAAGACACGTGGGTACTCGAGACTCGGGAACATTGGGAGAAATCTATAGCTGTCATGGGCGCTACTCCCGAGGGGCCAGGACTGGCACAGCGCCCTCGGAAGCAGACCCGTCTTCCACTACTCCGGACCCAGCAGACCCCTACAGGGGCCCTTTGGACCGTGTCCTGGCGCCTTTGGCGCCAGGCTCATGAAGGGTTTCAGTCCCGGCGCCATAGGTGCCGGCTCATATTGATAAACAGTGTAATAATGCTTGGGTGGACTTACCTGAGGCAGACCATGCTGCATATTTACCAGAACAATCCAGTCTGGTTGAAGTCCCAGCCATCAGGGTGGGAGGAACTATTCCCTATATTCAGGAACTCTTTTCTTACCTGGGTGGAACCGGTGGAAGAAACACACACTGGAAGCACTTCTCTGCTATTTAAACCACGCCCGATGGAAAACACTGTGCTTCGCGTTATTCTGCAGCAGCAGCAGGACGCTCACCGAGTCGGCTCCTGCATTCCAGGTCCAGAGTCATCTTCAGCTTCCGCGCAGCACCTGTGGATGAAGAAAGACACAGAACAATACTTACCAGATCCGGAATCCAGTCACCGGCAAAACCTGCAAAGAATAAACATAAGGTTAGAAAAGTGCAACTCGCTCGCAGCCGCGCCTGCTTACCTGATCCATCCGTGATTGCAACGGAGCTAACCGCGGCCTTCTCTTCGGCAGCTTCTCTGCACCTGAAAGGCAAAGGACATAATTAAAAAGGGGTTCGGGTGAAGGCAGTCACAGTCATCTTAACTTACCAGTTTTTGCACGCGCAGAAGCGGCCGCATCAACCGCAGCATCCTGGCACCTGAAAACTAGAAAAAGGACATTATTAGAGGTGCAATTAAAAGCGGCCAACGATCATTATACTTACGTGCATCGGCACGTGCAGTGGCAACGGATATAAAGCCCGCAGCATCCCGGCACCTGAAAAATAGAAAAAGGACATTATTAGAGGTGCCATTAAAAGCGGCCAACGAACATTATACTTACGTGCATCGGCACGTGCAGCGGCAACGGAAAACTACACCCACAGCATCCCGAGGCCTGAAATAAAGAAAAAGGGACATTATTGAGGTGCCCATCTTTTAAAGCATAAAGACTACAGTATACTTACAGGCATCCGCTCGTGCAGTAACGGCGGCATCGCTCTTCGCATCCCAGCACCAGTGCCACAACTAAGGCCGCAAAAGACTTGAGCCTCAACACTGAACTCATCCAGTGACGTAACTGGAATCCACGCACCCTTCACCAGACGCAGGATGGAGAGCTCAGCATTTATACGCCTAAGGTGAGAGCTCGCCGAGACAAGTAGAAAGCTAGGCTGTGGGAGAAACTGGCGATTGGTGGAGAAGGAATCCCATCAAACGGTGATTAACCCTTTTTCTTCCACCTGCAGAAAACTTACCCAGCAAGTCAGACATTCGATAAGAAGGAGCCAAGTCCTGAGAGTCGTCCGAGCTCTACGCTTCTCAATTTGAAGAAACGATAGCAGCCCAGCCGGATCAGCGCCTCCATGGGAATCAGGT
>PGSH02013569.1:0-29327 GCA_002915635.3 Ambystoma mexicanum
AAAGGCATGGTCTAGTAAACAATTTTATTGTCCCTACGGTCGGCCATGTTTTTTTAAGCCTAAGTGGCTCGATTTTAGAAAACTTTCCTATGGACCTTACCTGAGTTTTCGTCCATTAAACGCACGCGAAAACAAGCACCAGGGAGCGCCATTTTCTGATAATCCTATCATTTCCCCCATCGCCCTGGCTGACCTGCTTTTGCGGCACTAAATCAATTCCCCGCCCCTGAGCCTGTCATCAGCAGACTCGTACCGCCCATTTCCCAACGCCAAAGCACGTCTCGTGTCAACATTCGCTGCGCTTCAGCTAATGACGTGTCGCCATGGAAATGGCAGGACGCCTCTTTCCTCAATAAGTATAAACAGACCGTTTCACAACACACAGCAGCAGATTTTCGATTCCATTCCTCTCTCTGTGTTACTTTGAGTATTCTGTGACTCGTTTCAGTGCTCTGGTCAGCTACCTTCGCCGCTTGTAGCCCGTGTGAACAGATACCAGTACCACCGCTATAAATTATTTTAGTTTGTTTAACACACAATGGCTACAATAATGCCCTACATGTACGAGCCCGAGTATACCGAGGAGGAACTACTGGAAAGGGAAGCACGCGAAAACGATGGGGATTCGGACGGCAGTTGGCAGGACGAATCAACAGATGAAGAGCCTGGGCCTAGTCGAATGGACGGCGTCTCCACCTGGTGCACATGCAATCGGTGCGAGCTAATGCCAACTGAGGACGAGAACTGCTGCTGCCGAGAAAACTCGGGATGCCTGGCCTACATTTCGGAAGGCGAGCCACGACCGCAATGCATCACCGAGCTGCCAGACTTCAGGGCAGCCTGCCTCACACGGGCCGTGTTGAGAATAATGATGGTGCTTATGCACGAACTTCGCGCAACTGTTCGTCCTCGTAATCCGAGTAACGAGTAAGTATACTCTGCTTGTCATGCCACTCCTATTTCATGTTCTTCTACTATATCCAAAATTACATCTACATATCATTGTAACGCATGTAAGTCGTTCAATAGTGTGCATTGTCTAGATAGCATTTGTCCGTGCAGAATGCCATTAGTTACAAGAATTGTCATTGACAACAAACGTTTATTAAACTTATCTTGGTCATTTAAAAACAGTTTGTTTCATTCCTTTTCACAGGTGGTACAGGCTGGTGGCCTATCGTTCCTTTACATGGTGGCTTCACGGGAGGCTTGGACACCGCGTTCGAAGAGTGATACCCGCCTGTGCCGTTCGTGCCATTAGAGAAACGTTCCCGAGTGACAGCGGTCAGTACAGGGGATTTTCTCTCGCTGTGCTGCAACCTGACTGTATAATCTTTAAAGTCTTGTATTTTTGTGTCATGAAAATAAGATACAAAATAAAACACCACATATATTTTAACAACGGTTGTTTCGATTTTTTAAATGAATCAAGTGTGTCTCCATTCAAGGATGGACGTCAGACATCTGTGCTCCGAATGGGTGAAGGTCTGGTTCGCTGTGAAGCAGGGTGGTCACTATCTATCTAAGCTAACATAACATATTCTCGATAATGCATGCACTAAATAACACTTGTTCAAAGTCTTTCAGTAGGTTATGTCTCTATAAAAGTCACACATATATCTATACTAACAATTACCATTGGATTATACAGGCCTTAGGGTCTTGACCACTATAATACACGGTTGAAGTGTGGGTCTGAGCTCACAAGAATCTCCGTATGTGGCATTTGTTATTGATAAGCAACAATATACTATCATTGATATAAAGACGATATACTATATATTGATATAAAGGCGGTCGTGCCAGTGGATGCAGCGCTGGCATGGGGGCTGTCAGGGGCGCGAAAGGCCAAGGTGCCAAACTACATGTACACTTCAAAGGTATATCCACGCCAAGGGGCCATCGGTCACATGGCCTCCTCAGACCCCGTGTCTCCAGCCAGGCCTCCCCTTGAAGCAGGCCGTCCCCCTGCAATCCACATAAGTGTGTCTCCATTCAGCAGTCTTCCTGTGCCTTATCTGCACGCCCCAGGCCCATCCATCCCACCGCCTCTATCAAAGGCGGTTCGCGCCAGTGGATGCGCGCTGGCATGGGGGAGCTGTCAGGAGCGCGAAAGGCCAAGGTGCCAAACTACATGTACACTTCAAAAGGTATCCCACGCCAAGGGGCCATCCCTCACATGGCCTCCTCAGACCCTGTGTCTCCAGCCAGGCCTCCCCTTGAAGCAGGCCGCCCCCCTAAAACCACAACATACATAAGTCATTCATTCACAAACACACCCCTGTTTCTAATACTTTATAAACCACTTGATATGTCTCATGAGAACATCTTTGTGCTTTGCAAGTCAACTCTGAACGTGTTACCTGGCAACCACTGAGATCTAGCCTAATCTGCTCGTCGTAGTGCTATCCGTGAACTTCTGTGACCGCTTAGAGCAAACCCATCAGTGTGCTACCTGTGGCCACCTACCTATTCTCCGCAACATACTGCTCTGCTTGCTGAATCCAACTGTTTGTTGTCAAGGTAAGGCCATGTATCCTAGTCATATTTCGCAGATTTTTAATTTCTATCTATTTGCGAGTTGAGTACACAATAGTGCTAGTTCATTGGTCTCATTGCTATTGACTTGAGTTTCCATTGCTATGCTATCAATAGATCTATTTATTTTCATCTGTGTCTATTGTCATCGAATTGCATCCTTCGGGGTCCAGTCTATAATGTAAGCATGTTTCCTTCTCGTGCAATACAGAACATCCAAGGGATGAGTCACATGTTCAGTTTTTAGTCCACATCATTTATACATTTCTGCAACTTATGCAAATACTTAAGCCGCACATAATGAACTGGTATAGTTCTTGCGACCAAAACAAACCTTGCATTGATCATTGTATGATTCATTTACTTTTGTATCAAATCTTTATTCTTGAAGATTGTATAATAATGTTGATATTTACTTTTCAGATTTATCAACAATGCCTGCCTGTTCGATTAGCGGTTGCCTTTCGAAGACCCATGCGAAATCTGAAGGCACTAAAATGCATGTATTCCCGAAAACTGTTGATCGAATAAGAGAATGGGTCAGACATTGCGGATATCCACTGGATGAGCTGAAAAGTAGAGTCCAACAATTCTTACAGGACAAGAGGGGTGATCGATACTGCATCTGCAGCCGGCACTTTTCCTTGGACATGTACACACATCTTGGTAACAAAGAAGAATAAACGGCGAACGACAGGAAATTGCTCGAAAAACGCTATTCCCACTCTATTTGTCCACATTCCGCCACCGGTGAGTCCAAGTGTCCGGATTTAGCTTTAGGCCTTGCGGTAGTGTGTAGGTATCGAAAGGATTAATTGATATTGTAGGTGTTCTATCCCTTGTAATAATTTCGATATTGATATGAGTGTATAGTTTTTTGAATAATGACATTTATCAATATATTCTTTTTCGATTTCATAACCCACAAACGCAATGTATATATATGGGAACAGGGAACTGTGCTGTATTGAGCATTTTTCAAGTATTCTGTCGCCTTACATGGCTATTTTTAATATTGGCATTTCATTATCAATCATTAATTTACCTTTACAACTTCTTGACTATCCCTTGAATCTGAAGCAAGAACATTCTACATCCTTGACGTGGTCGCAGTTATCAACAACTTCTAGCGCGTATCAGGCAATCTTACTAGGCTAATCTGCTACAGACTTGTTTTATGCATGTCAAGTAATAGTTTTATTCTATCGTGTAATTATTTTACCGAATGTTTGGTTAGTGCTTTCCAATTGATATACACCTTAGTTTATCGTCCACTTGTGTTTGTTTTCAGTTATAATTAGTGTTATCCATACTAATGCAAGTACTGTCTTTCAGGGAGATGCTGAAGCGTCCGCCACATCTACATTTCTAGATGTTCTTCACCAGCAGGAGGTATGGATACTGACAGCTCCATCGTGCGTCATCATCAGAGCTGGAATTCTTGTCGTATGATTGTTCTACACAATGTTTCATTTGTGGTTAGCCGTTGATATGTACCTGTGCTGTCGACCCCAGGTGTGTGTTATGTTTTCACTATTGTAATCCTCACTAATGCAAGTACTATGTTTCAGGCAGTTGATGGAGCGTCAACCCCTGCACTTGATGCAGAGCCTGACATTCAAGTAATTCCAGGGGAAGTGGAAGCGGGACCATGCGTTTACGAATCGGCGCAACAGCTTTCGGAAGTGCGCACTACATTTGCAACATCCATAAATATTCTTCAGCAGCACAAGGTATGGATAATGACAGCTCCATCATGCGTGATCATATAACGTGATTCCATTTGTTATACATTCTTCCCTATTAACGCAAGTGCTATGTTTCAGGGAGACGACGATGCTTCCACTACAATCACAACATCCAATTTAGATGATGCAGATGTAAATAAATCGGAGAAATAAGTCGATGAAATGTGATCATATTTAGATTTTCCTTGATTCTTTTGGACAATGCATCATTTGTGGTTATCTCTTTATATGTACCTGTGCGTTCGACCCCAAGTGTGTGTTATGTGTCCAATATTGAAAACCATACTAATCCAAGTACTGTGTTTCAGGGAGATGCGGATGCCTCCTCTCCAATACAACCATTCATGGCAGTCCATGCAGAGTCAGAGGTATGGATACTGACAGTTCCATCGAAATAGATCATCACTGGTCGAATACTTGTCGTTTGATTGTTGCACACAATGTTTAAATCGTGTTTGCCTATTGAGATGTACCTGTGTGTTCGTCCTCACGTGTGTTTTATGCTAACAATATTTTGATACATAGTAATGAAAGTACTATGTTTCAGGGAGACGATGGAGCCTCATTCCGTGCTGTCTATGCGGATACAGAAAATATAGTCTTTGCAGCGCAAGAGGAAGGGAGGACATGCGGAAACGAATCGGAGTTACAGCGTGCAGATGTTGAAGGTCGAGTCAAAAAAGTTGCAAAGAAAAAAAAACCAAAAAAGGTTAGTTACAAACAGTTCATAACTTTAAAAAATGTTTGTGCTGGGGACTATTTTATGTTTTTTTCCAGTCAATTCTACTACACTTCATCTTGTGTTTCAAACTGAACATCCTTTTCCAATCTCTCCTCCAGTTACCTGTGGTGTCAGAACTATACATACACAGACAGTGAAGCGAATGAGAGATGTGGCTTGCCAGACCGTGTACACTATGGAGGAACTATTAATTGAGGCGAGGCGTGTTCAGGCTCGAGATGCTCATGTCCAATGGCCAGAACATGAATTAACTGTGTTTGGAGACTACAGCAAAGTTGCATTGGACATAGCTACAGTGCGACCGCACCACCACAAGAAGATGTTATTGAATGTATTGAAGATAGCTCTGAAGTAGTTGCAGATCAATTCACACAATCTACACCCGCCAAAAATTTGCCACCAAAAACCTGTCGACATTGTTGTGTTCTCCCATCAATGTTGAAGTAATAGATGTCGAAATGACAGAGAATGAACCAGCCGCAGCATCCATAGACGCATCAGAACTTGATATCAGCGATATTACTTTCCAATGTGTTGAAATCTCCACAACGTCACAGGCCGAAACAACGTTGACGCAGGATGACAGTCTAATGAAAGAGAGCAATACATTGTATTCGACAGTTGTTTGATGGAAATTATAAGTAAGCTGAAATGTGTGCATTCCATTAGAAGGGAAAGTATGTGGGAAGCCATTGATTAATGTGACTCGTCAAATAAAAGGCAGTAACGTCAAAATAAATGCCGCCTGTAGATTAAATCATAGGTTCTCATGGTCTGCACAACCGATGCTGGGGAAACTGCCAGCAGGCAATCTACTGTGTGCAGCTGCATCACTTTTTAGTGGCTCCAGTTTTAGAAAGTTAGAGGCTTTCTTTCAGTTTGTGGGACTCCATTTCATTTCTAAAGCGCTGTACTACAGTATACCAACGTGATTATCTGTTTCCGGCCATTAGTGATGCTTGAAAATTGAACAATTGTCTCTAGCAAGTACATTCGAAGGCAAACGATTCAGGCTAGCCGGCGATGGACAGTGCGACAGCCCTGGATTTTCTGCCAAGTACTGCACCTACCACTTTCAGGACATGGATAGTAAGAAAATTGTGAGTTCGGTGGTCGTGCAGGTAACACAATGTACATCGTCAGTGGCCATGGAGAAACTAGGATTTATAAAATCAGTGGAATATCTACAATCAAGGGAATGCACATCGACCTCATAGCCACGGATAGACACGTTTCAATTGCCAAGACAATGAGAGAGCAGTTCCACATATTAAACATCAATTTGACGTATGGCATCTTGCTAAATCAATCAATAAGAAAATCTCGGCTGCAGGGAAAAAAAAGGTTTTGAAAGTATTTTGCAGTGGTCACATTCTATCACCAACCATCTTTGGTGGAGCTCAAAAACTTGTGAAGGGTCAGTGGAAATACTACTTGAAAAATGGCGGTCACTGATGCACCACTGTACCAACGTTCACCGCTGGACAGCAAATCAACATTTCCACCAATGTGAACATGGCCTTTGTCCCCAGAGGAGGCACGGAAGAAGAAGTGGTTGATTCCATCTTCACCGACACACAAAGCCATTGAGAAGATTGTTTTCGACAAAACTCTATCAAGAGATTTGAGAGGACTGACAGAATTCTGTCACACAGGAGATTTGGAGGTGTTCCACAATATGTGCCTAAAGTACAGGCCAAAGCGCTTGCATTTTAGCTTTCCGGGCATGAAACATCGCACTCTACTAGCGGTCTTGGCCCATAACAGCAATGCCGGACGTGAACAATCTAGGACTAGGGGTAAAGTAAGGATGCCTCGCTACACTAAGGTGTTTTCAAAATGAAGTAAGCAATGGGTGATCAAACCAGTCTATGATGAAATGCAGTTCGACTTTGTGAAAGGCCTTATTGTTGCTGTTTTAGAGAAGCACAGATATGGAATTTTGGACGTTTCTGTGCAGAGCAGTGATCCATTGCCACCGAACATTGCGACTATGCCATGCCCACCCGAAGCACAGCTGATTGTGAAGTACAAATCCAGGTTTAAATAATTGCAATACGATTGTCTATTTGTAAATAAATGTTATTGTACAGAGTACCTGTAAACCTAACCCCTACTTTCATCATCATGGGTGGCGAACGAGCTGGGTGTCCTCTTTGAATTCTCTCTATTCACCTCATATATGTGTATGTATATATTTTTCTCATGTCTCATCTCATGTAAATGTAAATGCTGCGCACTGTTAACGGAGGGGAGGCTTGCGTATTGCAAATAATAAAACAAACAAACAATAAATCTCACTTTTAACTCAACTCCTGTGGTACTTTATACTTTCCCTGACCTTCCGCCAAAAATTAAATGTCTCAATTTGGGCTGCAAAGCTCGCAGACAACGGGGACAAAATTGGGGCACTTAGAACGCGCCAGCCAAGCGGGCCGTGGCATTTGGGAGAGAAGCCAGTTCGCATTTGCACATTGAGGTGCACTACATAGACGGATTCTAAACTTCAAGTTCTCACAGATGCCTATACTACGTGATGTTGCAAATAAAGAATGCGAAGGACAGCGGCTTTGATTTTCAGCTCGCGCCCAGATGAGGCCCACAAGTCGCACTGGAAGTATAAGGGTCTATTGTTTTTTTGACCTTGAGACAGGGACCATGCCGAAAGAACTACATTTGAAGGGGTGCGCAATAAAGTAAGAGACGATAAGGCAGAAAATTCAGAAACTAGACCGAGTTTCATTTTAGTTCAGTATATGAAAAATCATTGTCAAGAGCACGGTCCGTTTTACAGACTGCATTACGAAGAGACACAATGGAAATTTCAAATATAATGTAAGTAAATCTTTACACGCTTTTATACCGGAATGAAGATTTAATGAATGGATGCATGAATAAATGAATGAATGAAGAGCTAGGAAAAGCAAGGAAAACGTTTTCGTAGTGGGCACATGGGCATGCAGGTCCACTGGTCTCACCGATCTCGGTCCTTGGCCCAGCCACTTTTCCCTGCACTGCCTACCTGCACTACGGGACTGTCTCTGTATCCTTCAGCCCCTTCTCCCGGCATTTACATTGCACTTGCCACCAGCTGGCCCTATTATTTAATTTGTATTCAACTAACCATGGACAGCACTAGCAAATAGTTTCTGATCGGCTGTAATAAATAAAATAAGTAATATTAATGAAGATCGGCTGGCGAGACTAATTATAATTTTTTTGTTTTCATAACAGGTATTTGCTCCCCTTCTGCTACTGCCATTGGTTTGAGACACCAGCAGATGGCTTTTACAGTAGACACCTGCAGCTTCGTGTGAACAACTGGAGCACACTGACAATTTTATGGGACGATCACCAAGGGCCCACATGCACTTACGCTGTACTAGTGGCTAGAAGAAACATATCAACCTTTACGATGGACTAGTGCCTAGTTGATGGAACAGCCTTGCGGTTCACCGTGCTTCCAAAGTGCTTCTTTTAACGAAAAGCAACACCCTGTGTACCATGGCGGATACAGATAAAAGAAAATAAATGGCTTTCGGAGTTCATATGGCAATTGCTGAATATTCTCTAAACATTTAATGTAAAATAAATGTACTTTACCAAATGTACCGTGTTGCTGTTTGATTTTAAAGTACAGTTTCATATTCCGAATTGTGGCGCGCTGTGTTGTGAGATGGTCTGTGTTGGTTTCCGGGTTCTGTGTGGAGTCGCGTAGAAGACGACTGGGCGCGTTTGCCTACGCAGCACAGTAACGTCACGGAGAGAGGCAGGGAATATGAATGTTTTGATAATGTCAGGCTCAGGGGCGGGGGAATTGATTTAGTGCCGCAAAAGCAGGTCAGCCAGGGCGATGGGGGAAATGATAGGATTATCAGAAAATGGCGGCTCCCTGGTGCTTGTTTTCGTGTGCGTTTAATGGACGAAAACTCGGGTAAGATCCATAGGAAAGTCCTTTAAGTAGGACTGATTGGCTTTCACCTTCATTTTTTAAGTTCACCCTTTAAGGGGATGGGGTACCAGCAACACAGGGTGTGGACATTAGGTTACCCGCCAGGTGATTGGTCTAGGGTCTTCTAAGAAGTGTTGTTTCTGTTATGGATTATAGGAAATGACCTGATCCTTTGAAGTGTGTGTGAAGTAGTTAGCAGCAATGTTCCCTCTAATTATTTTTCTCAATGTGCAGAACTGGTTTTCTGTTGTGCGCACATTATTTTCCATGCGTGCAACTGACTAATGAGGTAAGCCACTTAGTGAGCATGCGTATTTAGTGGTATTTAGGGAACTACCATTACAGAAGAGAGTTTGGAAAGGAATTTCTTCTTCCCTGCCACTGCAATTCTTCACAAATCTTACAACACTTTTACAAACACATAGGCTAAAATAGAATATGTCATATGTGATTAAACAGAAAACTCATCAACCAGTCAAGACTTCAACATCTGCCACAGTACCTTGCAAACGTTTCATGCCACTGGAAAATCACTCATGTGTAATACAAAACACAAATAGCTTTCGTCATAAACTGATGTTGCTGTGAAGAAATTCAGACATGATACATTTGCCGATGGATTAATGGCAATTAAAAGCAATGTGTCAAAAAACATGCGATAGGAGTTCAAGTGCCACTTTAATGAAGTAATTCAAGGGCCAGGAGAACATGCTTCTAATAATTTGTGTAAGGATGATAATTGCATCAGAATAACTGCACCTTAGAATACGAAGATCAAATATTCCTGTGCCTCTGCTTACTATCCACATTTGGTTGACCTTTGGGTAGTGGTAACACCAGCCTTACAGCTAAGAGACAAACACCATCCATGTGTACTCCCTAAATATGAAAATGTGCCTAACAAAACGAGACACAATGGACATTTTGTTGCTTCAACCCACAAAGCTCCACTGATATTGTTTCAAATTAGTGACCAGTAGAGCAGTGGCATAGGAAGGAACTCTAATACTATTAATTCCTGAACTAAACAGGAATTTTAAGGGGAAGAACCACTTTTAATAAGCAGAAAGTATCCCTATTAGCAAAGCTAACTACTTTTTTACACCCTGAAAAATCATTTGACTCCAAGTAGGGAGCAAAATCTAATTAGAGCCTTGCTTGTAACCCTGACATAGAAAGTGAAATAACAAGGAACGTCATGTAATCTATAGTTTTGCCCACCCTTCCACACCAGAGCCTAGACACATTAAACAAGAGCTTTATTGAGGTTTAGTATGGATCCCTATGTAAGAAAATCACATATATGCCTTTTAAGTTAATGGCATCAAATCTCAAGAGCTAGAACAGATTGAGTCCTTTCGTCTGTAACTATGGATCCCGTTTCTGTAATTCTTTGTTAGGAATTAAATAAGATGCCGGGAGATGCTAGAGACTATGCAGAGCACATGGTTATATTGAAAAGACCTCAGCAGCTGCGCATAGAAAGATAAAGAAGGTGCTGTTGTCTAGACGGGTACTAGAATTTCCTATACTTTAGCAAACAAGCAACACATTTCCTTTGGTGTACTGTCGAAACTTCTGATTTGGTTTTTGAAATGTGCTGCTTTGTTTATCACCCGCAACGAGTGATCACCTGTGCTCTTCTGCCCATACCCTTCCCCAGCCCCTGTGTTTGCCTCCAATGCTAGTTGATAGAGCACTGTAAAAAGTGAGGGATTGTAGCAGTAAACACTCACTGGGATATTTGCAGACCTACAATACATTGCAAGCAAGGCATATTTAATGCCTCAACCTTTTATGTGCATTTTAAGAATGTCATGACTCTGCACGTATGCAATTCTTTTGCAGTGCATACAAGATGCAACGTACCCCACCCATTTATCATTGTGTAGGATTACACAGTGCTCAGTGAAACTGTTTTTACATAGCAGGGGGTTACCATATAATGTGTGACGGTCTATGTCAAAGGGAACTCTTGAACACTTGGAAATTAGGCAGATTGTGTGAAAAGCATTCTCCTGTCTGAATATCCGGTGCCCTGATACTATGGACGAGTAATCCCAGGTATAGGCCATACCCATTATTCCTTGTAGGCAAAGTAAATGATATTGCAATGTTGCTGTCTACTTATAGGGTAATGTTAGTAATGCTAAAGTAGGATCACATTTGTCTTCTCAAAATCCTTACAGGACAAATTAATATTTGAGTTTTATAATGTGTTAACTTGCAAGGGGACTGCTTCAAAGCACTTGCTGGACATATGTTCAAAGAAGAGGATGTATGGGATAGGTTACACATCCAGATAGCCTGCTTACTTACAGTCAGTATCCAATGTTTTAGCTGGTAGTTCGATTGTATCGTGTAGGTGATACTTTTAGTAAGGCACAATGAGTAACAGAAATTCTGGCACGTGAACGTTATTCATATTATTCAGATCATTCATATTACAAAAAACATACAAGAAGTGGATGTAGGTACACGTCGGTTAACCTTTCGCAGAGCCAAATGAGGAAGAGTCAAGGTTGTCCGGTACCATCTTAATGTGTTCTGGGGCACAAGTTAGAGACATTTGGTCAAAGTGTGGTAGACTCAAGCTTAGGAGTCGCAGGTGGGGAGGGAACATCATTTGGTTAATGTGTGCATGCATATCTTGGTTAAATTCTTCTGTTCATGGAGCCAGTTTTTCATATTAGTATTTAACCTCTTATGTGTGTATTTTGCTGTTAGGGATTTTAGGTGTGTACGGTCACCCTTGCATAGTAGTGTAATGCAAATTAGCAGAATATCAAGACTAGTTGCTTAATTTAAGAGAACGTAAATTTCAATTAATTGCTGTAGCATGTGCTTTATTAAATATTTTTGAATAGGTGAGAATTGTCTGTGTGCGCTGCTAAAAATCTTCTGGGCGGCACCCAGAAGGAAGCTGGGCAAGCGCACATGCGCACAGCTTAGAAGGAACACTGGTTAGCAGTCAGACTCCCATCAGGCAAATGAGGTATGTAGTTTTTATAAGCTCAGGTGATGTTGGTTGGTAATTAGGTGAAGCTGGGTGACAGATTTTTGGTCCTTTCTTGACATAGAGTACACTCATTTGTGTTATTGCTGTGGTTGGCGTTGGGAATTTTGGAGGCCTGTTCCTATCTTACATCAGTCCTACTTAAGAAAAGCATGACTGCATGTATGCATTAATGAATATACCGAGTATAGGAAGCTGGTATTTTTGATCAACATTGGGTGTCTGTTGGTACACTATGTTGCACCAATCAGATTGCTTTACATTAGTGGTGCAATCTATGATAACTGTTATCAATGAATTTGGTGGTTTTAAAAATGTTGGTATCTTTTTCCTTTTTTTTCCTTTAGTGTTTGAGTTTGAATAAGTGTTTGGTGTGGTTGCTATGCTGTGGAGACCATTCCACTCATCCGCCAATCATTTTAGAACCTGTGGCTATTTAGCCCCTGAAGAATGTCAGAGTACCTGTGTTTGGGGACTGAAACATGTCGGGCTGTTTTCATAACTACAAAGTATGGACTACTGTAGATTTGCAATAAGGTCCGTGTGTGGTTTGGATTATCAAAGCAAATGTATTCGTGTTTTTGCAAATTTCTACAATATATGTTGATGTCTGTAGTGGGTTTTACTTGGTGATACATTTTGTGCAACACTTGTTTTAATGCATGAATTTTATAATAAGTGTATGTATAACCATGAAATGTGTTTGGTGTAGGAGCAAATAGGGGATGTATATTCATGATCAATTTATATAAGAATGTTAAATATGACTGCTGCCGTCTTATGACGTTCGAGGTGCGGCTTGTGCGGCAGCAGCCACACCACCATCACCATGAAGATTATGCTCATCTGCACGGGCAGCACCTATGCCAGAGGTGAGTGCTTCCCAGCATAAACACTGTGCCACACACAGTAATTGTAACTGTAACTGTATCGGCAACTGTATCGCCAATTGCGTTGAGACACTTCAAACCCCCGTCACCTGTATACATCCATCGTTGTCCGCTGCTTTGCCGAGTGTCGGGGAGGCCGGCTGGTCTTGTGGGCCTGCTGTGCGTGCCGACGTTGTTGGCTGCGGTGGCGGTGGCAACGTGGACGGCGAAGTCTCCGTTGCTGTTTTGGAGGTCCCCGCCCTCGCCGGATGCCTGGAGCCGTCCGGGGTCGGAGTGGTCGCCCCATGTGATGCTGATTTTGCTGGGCGGGCGAGGGTCGATTCTGCCTGTCACAGAGGGCGCCGTCTTGCGGCAGCCCTGCTTGAGCAGAGCGCTCTGCGAACCTGGCGGGGTCTGCTCTTTGGATGCCGTGGCCGTTTCGAGTGACTCGCAGTTGCGTCCTGGGAATCCTCTCAAGCCTCCAGGAACTACTAGTCTTACTGCTAATGGACAGACAAACGCAATTCATGAGTCACCTCGATCCGGGTTCTATAGTGCCTTGGCCTCACCTGGAAACCCCGACATCTCTTCAGCACACAACAGCAAAGAGGCCTTTTCATTTGAGGAACCAGATGTACTTTTTAGTGAAGTTACGTGTGGGACCAAGGTGCCCGTGTGTGTTGCAGCACGACAAGTTGAAGAGAGGGGTATTGATCTATGTCTGAATAATGTCTTGGGTGTCGCCTTGCCTCTTTTTACATCGAGCTCTGCCACTGCTAAACCCATAATAGGATCTGAGAGAAGAAACTCACTTGAGGTGGCTAACAAACTGCTACTTGACCTCACTCGTTTAAATAAAGAAAGAGCTGTTAAAAATATTACAAACGGTGACCTGGTTGTAAAGGATCCCGTAAAAAATCATTCTGGCTCTGGGGCGTGTTCCTCTACCACGCAACCCACATTGCTCACCTTGAGGTCAAGCTCATTGCATAAACGAAGGAGGATTGGGGGAGCATATCCCCCAGTTTGAGCTGCTCGCAAAACAAGAAACTCAAAAGAAGCTCGACAGAGCCTAGCAATGCAATGGGTTCACCAGCTACAGTCTTAGCGCCAAGGCAAGCTACTGAAGATACCTCTTGTACAATGGATTCCTCATCTGATCAAACCTCAACGGATTCATCCATAATGGAACGGCCATACCCCAAGATCCGACGACCGGCACACCCTGGTAGGCGAATGCCACCACTTGACTCTATAAATCCAGAAGGTCCAAGAACTGTTCAGTACACTAAGGACCTACAAGCAACTATAATTTCCTCTATGGCCATCTCCATTGCACCCTTCATCAAAATGTATGAGAATCTTAATGACAACATAAAAGAGCTTTCTACGGTGGTTACTGCCATGAATCACAAACTGGAGAGCATGGAAAACAAAAACCTCCATTGTAAGGAAGTTCTACAAGAGCTACACAAAAAAACAGATTGGGCGCTTGAAACATTATCAGATCACGCCAAAAATGCAAATCTAGACAAAAAACTTTTAGCTGAAGTAGCCAAAGAAGCGCTGAGTATCTTTCAACAACAAAAAAAAGAACGCGGCTACCAGGGGGTAGTCTCCCCTCATGTTGTACTCCAGGCGAAACAGTCACGCGTCATGTCAGTTTCCTCATTTAGTACTGAAAGATGTACACTAACTAACCCACCTGAGAATGCTGCTAGCAACAACAACACTACTGCTGCCAATATATTATGCGGGCCTGCCAATGTGCAAAAAGAGCCAATTTTAAGCAATAAGGGAACTCCAGAGTATATTGTGCCTCATATCGCCACTGCAAACTCGATAGATCTCACCTTGTCACCTGAGACAACGGAGAAACTTAGGAGACCGCCTATAAATCCGCATGTTGCTATCACCGCGGTAGACGAATGCCAGCTTAGTGCTCCGTTTGCAACTGTTCTAAAAGAGAGCCAGGCGGTTACGAACCTGGCATTACAAAATCCCCAAGAGGCATCAACCTCTAAGCCGACTCCTAATCAAGATTCGTCTTGTTCCCAACTGCAATCGATGTCTCCACCTGCGAGGGTAAATCCCGTGTCTGCAATATACGACATCTTTAAGAAACCAATTGCTGCACAAAAGCCTCCCGCAGCCAACAAACAAACCACAGGTGGTTCACTTAAAAAATCTAAAAACCAACCCGCAAGGAAAGCGAGAAGAGGAATCGACGCTCGAAAATGTTTACGTAACATCAAAACAGTTAACGTAACCGTCAATGGAGCCATCACTAAAGACACCACTATTGGAAAAAAGATGGTCGTAAGCTCAACAAAATCTATGCCATTAGATCTCAAAGAGACATCAAATTGTGTCAGTGATGGTTCCGATGATTTACTGAATGTATCTGTGTATGACGAGGAAGAACTTACCGTCAGAGATAGGTCAGTGGCATCTTCGCAGGGTGGACTTAAATTAGGCTCTGCTGCACCTACCTACACTGATTCAGACGTGCCTGATATTACACCCCAGGAAGAAGTCAAGAGTCCTTGTACCTCATTTCTGAAGCTTAGTCAACATGTGCCTATTATTGAGAAAGCGTTTAAGGGAGTGTCTAGAATCTGCCAATTGATTAAACCACCATCGCTGCAGAACACAGATGATGTTCTGCAGAGTACCCACTTTGTTGACTTTGGACGACAAAAAGACGGATGCTTGATGACAAAATCCGTACAAAGGGCCCATTTCTAGCCCGCAGGTCGGGACTGAATCATCTACCGTGGCCAAAGTGTTGCAAGCTTCTATATGTGCGACACAGGTTGCACCTATCGGGGCTCATACAGCGAGCAATGCTGGGTTCAAACTGCCTATGCCTACAGATAAAAATAAAAATCAAACAGAGCGGGTGAACCGATCAACTAAACAACCTCAAAAACCAATGGCAAAGGAGAGAATACACCAACCAGCGATGCGGCAAGCACCTCATCGCCTAATACTGGAACGTATAGAATCTTCTGATGACCTGATACTAAACCGATTTAACGTGCTGCGGCTGTGTCAGCTGATTCCCAGCCTACGTGCGATAACTTCTGAAGACCTTAAAATTGTGGAATTTCCGAATGAAATGAAAACTGATGCTGTGATTTTACATTTGCATTCTAAGATCATAGCAGATGCACTATTGGACGCCGGTCCTGTATTGATGTCCCTAGGATTCGACATAACTAACGCCGAAGGAGGTGTTCTGCTTGTTGATTCCCAAGAGAAGTCCCGCAGTAGACCAATGAATAATGTGAATAAAAGATCTACTCAAGATCTGGAGAACAGCACCGAGAATCAACCAAAGGAAAGCCAGTGCTTAGTCCTCCGAGAATATGGGACTCAGCAGCTTCTCCACATGGGTGTGATCTGATAAGAATTACAGTCAATGGAATGGTAAGCCCATCTACCACACGAGACAATGAGAGGAACCCTGCCATCATAACAAACAAATGCGATGATTGGTCCTGGTTGGCTAAAACCTTAAACACTGAACCGATGACATAATGCCAGGAACCGAGAAGCACCTACATATGTAATATAGGTTCTTGGAACACTAGAGGCTTTATGCATTTATTTGAAACAACATGGGCCTCAGAACTGGATATTCTGTGTTTACAAGAAACATGGCTCTCTCAAAGTCCGTTGTTGGAAGGATTCAAAATAGCTATTAATCCCGCTATAAAACAAACAAAGGGAAGGCCGATGGCTGGCCTCCTCTTGGCTGTGAGGAAAGGCGTTGGATTTCGGATCCTCAACTCATATAATCCTTCACCATTTATTCAGGTCTCCGCCGTTGGTGTCTATCAGAAAGAAATAAACAAGGAAGCTTGCCTGTATATTATCAACTTATACCTGAACCACAGACGCAATGAAGAGCGTACCTTTATCGACCTTGTAACAACCTTGATCGACGATTTACTCATAAAGGAGCAACCGCTAGACTTAATTGTATGTGGTGACCTAAACATTGTCTGTATTCCAGATATTGTACAAACTGATGAAAATAAGAAAGGCAACTGCAAACGCGAACAAGCTGCGGCTCAATGGTGTCTGGAACTAGATCTCAGAGGCTTGCACATGCTCAATGGACAAACGGTTGGTGATATTCCGGCCTGCCCTACGTGGAGAAGAGATGATCAAAAATCGGTCATTGATTACATATTTGTGACTGAAAACATCCACAAGAGAACAACGAAACTGGAAGTCATTAAAATGCAATACAGTGATCACGATATGGTAAAATTATCAATTCATCACCCTTGTTTGGGTGAGCAGATCTGTTGGCCGTTTGCGGTGTGCACTGGGACTGGTAGAATACGTCTAAATCTTTTGGATACAGAAGTAGCGGCTATCTCTAATGCCTTTCAACACACTGTTAAATCTCTGGAATATCAAAATCTTCTGTCTAACTTTGAGGAACATAAACGTAATCAAAAACACGTCGAGTTTCGCCCAAAGCATAAATTCGACGTTTCTATTCTGCAACGCAAAAGAGAGATGAGACAAGAACTAAGAAAACTTAAAGGTCCATACACCGACAACATGAAAGAGAGTAAAAGAGTGATCAAGGCCAAATACCGAAACTGGCTTAAATCACATGCAGCGATTATGCTTCAAAACGACTCAGAAGAGATGCTGCAAAAAATGGCTGGTAAAAACTCAGCAGCATACTGGAAACTGATAAATAACACTATGGCCCCACAGCAAGCCCTTCAAGCCATAGCAGTAACTGAAGCTGAGTGGTCGACTTTCTACACAGACCTTTTTTGCAGTGACAAACCCGTACCAACTTGGGTACCTACGACGTCAAATAAGTGGGACCTGGCGTTTGAGAGAAGTGACATCTTGGATATAATCAAGAATGTGCACGACTCTAGAGCGCCCGGCCCTGATGGCCTAACAAATTATACACTGAAAAAAACTCCAGCTTTATGGGCAGACTTTTGTGTTACTCTGTTTGACCGAGTCATCGCGAGCCGATCAACCCCAAAGTCTTGGAAAAGCGCTGTAGTGGTCCCAATCTTTAAAAAGGGAGACCGTCTAAATCCAAAAAACTACAGGCCCATAGCTCTTCTTGACGTTTTGGGGAAGATTTATGCCACCCTTTTGCAACAGAAACTGTTAAAATGGGCTAAAGATCATAACCATGTAGACCCCAGACAAGCAGGGTTTGTAAAGGGAGTTGGCTGCGGCTTGAACCTATTGATATTGAACCTCATAAAGATGGAAGCAATCAGAACCAACACAAAGATCTATCTGGCTCTGACAGACTTGTCCCATGCATTTGACAGCATAGACAGAGAGCTGTTATGGGGAGAAACTCATCAGATGGAGCTGCCCTCTAAGT
The DNA here is from genome assembly GCA_002915635.3 of Ambystoma mexicanum. Classification (NCBI taxonomy): domain Eukaryota; kingdom Metazoa; phylum Chordata; class Amphibia; order Caudata; family Ambystomatidae; genus Ambystoma; species Ambystoma mexicanum. The sequence continues at coordinate 18,252 of PGSH02013569.1, forward strand.
CTAGTGGAAGCGATTCGTGAATTACACACGGATACCACTATCCAGATCCGCTTGGACACTAAAGGGCACGTTATCTGCCCCTATCAGTACACAGAAGGAGTGTGAAACAAGGCTGCCCTTTGGCAGCCATTATTTTCAACCTCTTTATATCTGACATAAATGGGGCATTTACTGGTGTAACAATGTTTCCTCCGAACTACATGGCTCGCCTATCAACTACTTGGTCTACGCTGACGATCTTATTTCTAGTCGATCTGACTCCTATAGGCCTTCAGCGGAAACTAAATTGTCTCGACAACTATACCACAGCTACGGCCTTCGAATTAATAAAAAAATGCGAAATTTTAATTTTGGAGAAACTGCAAGGCCGTAGCATTCGACGGAAAAAGAACAGATGGTGTCTTGGTAACGAACAACTTCAGACCGTAAAAAACTCTACATACTTGGCATGAAGATCAGTGCAGTAGAAACGATGCACATGGGCAGAATTGCAAAGAGCAAATGCCGATGCCGACAGATGGCTTGCCAAGCGATTCTAATTAACAAAAAATTTGGAAAGTTCTCCTTAAAACCAGTAATTTGAATTTTTCCAACAAAAGTGGTACCCGCCTTAATCTATGGCGGTGAAACGCATTTGGTTTTCAAGTGACCTGTGGAACTCACTCGAAATACATTCTGGACGCGAGTTCTACAGCTTCCAAAGGCACCTCGACGGTCTGTCTCCGATATGAATTGCGGCCTCATTTCGATAAATGCAAGAGTCACCTGGAACCTATTGAATCTCTTTAGGAAAACATTGATAAAAAGATCCAGCGATCCGATTTAAAAATATTACATAGGCCGGACACTGCTAAAGAACATACGATTTTCTTTCAATGGAATCTCCTTTGTGAAACACTTTTAAAGGAGTTTGACATTTCTGTCACAATGTTATCTGAGAATCCCGAGTTGGCCAAAAACTAAAATCTGGGGAGCTGACTGGATCAAAAACTTGCGACTTAAGAGTTAATTCAACTCTAATGCAAGAGGTCCCAGGAGAAGCTAAAGCATATCATCAGAGGCATGCTTATCTAACCCTTCTTCCAGATCATCATGCAAGATCTCTATATATGCCACTTCAGGTTAAATATGCTAAAACAAAAGGAGCGTTATGAGCAGTTGGGCGAAGTGCGCGGACATCGACCTAAGTGTAGTTCTGTTAACAAGTTATAAGGAGACCTTAAAAACATCTAACACTGTTCTGCCAATCTTTTCAACATCAAAGACAAATCCACTTTGGAGAGCTGATTAATGAGCATCAATGTATGACGGTGATGACTGGTGGGCAGCTTTATTTGAGGGATCTAATATAGCATTTCTATTTGCACTAATAAATTTTCTCCGTGTTTGTAAAAGGTACGTCTGGGACGACCAAAAAGTAAATCTGGTGCAATTAAAGACTTGAACTCACTGTAGCTGTCATGATACTATCCCTTAATATGACACGATGAAGTGTCTAGATTGTTGACAAATGTGGAGGGAGGAGGGGGGGAAACAAAACAAAACAAATTCACTGTGATGATTTTTTGTTTTTGTTTTTGCTTGTTATTTTCAAAGTTGAATAAACCATAAAAGAAAAAATATGATGCTGATGGTACCTTAATGGCTGTTGTGATATAGTCTCACAAACATTTGTGGTGTTTCCTCCTAATCTTAGCTTGTGTTAACACTTCCTTTTTTAAAGCTTTGTTCACTTTTCCCGATATAAGCTTATATGTTATATTACACTAGGATTTCTAATCAGACCTAGCGGAGGGCTGCAATTCTGCCTTGACCTACCTATCAGGTAGAATAGCAATTTGTGCTAATCTGCTAAGCTCCCAGGGCAAAGGGCCACCATGTGATTGCCAGGTAGCTAAGTGAAGCGTGGTGTGTGCCCTCCCAATGTGATGCCCTTTAGGCTAGTGGTCTTTCTCGGTGTTATGGCCAAACAAAGAATGAGTGGACCTTGTAATCAGTATAGTTACAGTTCAAACTGTGCTTTGGAAAAAATTATAAATTATTGTATTTGACCAATAAATGATGATGAGTTCTCAGAAGATTCTTTTTAGGCAAGCTGCACATGTCTACGAGTCTGAGAGACACCCTGACTCAAAAAACAACTGTACGAGAAGAAGGCTAGGTGTTAAATGCCAAGCCACACATGTCGCTCTCTATTAGTCCCAACTGGGATGTTGAAGTTTGGAAAATTGTACGTATAGTACTATTCCAATAATGTTTTTCATGTAGTAAATAACATTAAACTGTATTCTGATAAAAATCAATCTCTGCTTTGTTCTTTCAAAAATACAGTTATACCGAACGGTTTGTTATTCACCAATCATCTCTTAGGTGAGGAACAGTCAACATGTCTATGCAGCTTAGACTTACTTGCCAATGCATTTTCGGAGTTTCCTCCTTCATAAGGGCGAGTCTGAAGTAGCTTAAGTAATGTCGTTCTGTAATGGGGGAGGGGAATGTTTATGTTTTATTAACATTTGTTTATTTGCTATGTTTATTTGTTATGAAAAAGGAGGAGTGTGGTGTGTGACCCTCCCAAGTGTGCTGCCCCTTTAAGGGGAGTGTGTCTTCCTCTGTGTATTGCCCTTTTAACATGAGCCATGACTGTGTCATGGCCCAGCCCAGGCTAATAAAAGAAGCCACTGCAGACACGTGTAGCAGAACGGCTGCAGACTCCAGAAGAGGAGCTCCTGAGTCAGTGTCTCATTTCATGTAGGCTGCAGGCCTACACGTGGAGGCCCAGGCCTGCAGACCCTGATGCCGTGGGACCCTCGGGCCAGGACGGTGGCAGAGGTCCACATGGTCAGGGGCCTGGCAGGCTGTGCCTCCCACCCCCGATGGTGCTGATGCCCATAGCACCAGGGGGCCTGCCGGATGTCCTGGGCAGGCCCCCAACCCTCATACGCAGTGGGCTTGTAATGTGCTGAAGAGAATGGCACCAGGGGTGCCTGCCGGATGTCCAGGGCAGGCCCCAACCCTCACAGGCAGTGGGCTTGTAATGTGCTGAAGAGAATGGCACCAGGGGTGCCTGCCGGATGTCCATGGCAGGCAACCCCCAACAAGTGTGACCTTTGGCTTCGGCTGGTCGTGGGTGTATGCCAGGGAACGTTTGCTTTGTTTCAAGACTCAGGACAGGGTTTAGACCTCTGGCTCGTGCGATTAGGAACCTTGCCACACACTTTATGTTGGACCTGTTAGCAAGTGAAGGGTTATGAAAACACAAAGGCTCCAAGGGCCCGTCTCATGATCCGCCGTCCACCCCCAACTAGAATGTGCCCGATATCACACCTTTCTTGTGAGCTGGGGTTGGGCGTAACCTTTGCTCATAGAATGTTTTTGTTTGCTATGTAGCAGTTAGAAAAGTGCAGATGATTAACCCAAGGGAGGGCTTTTTCAAGATACACTTCCTTTGCATTTTGGTACCTGTAGTGTCCATGTACGATGGGGAAAATAAAAACTGGAATCACACTTGTTTTGTTTAACATATGAATGTACATATTGGTCAGATTGGTACACATGTCCACATGCTTCATTCCATGCGGGAGATTATGGCCCAGTGCTGCCTTTTACTTTACGTTCTAGAGCTTCTAGTCCTGGAATTTTCCACAATAAATCCAAAACTAAATGCGTGAAAATGGAAAAAAAAGGACTTGTCCAGCATATCCTGAATTGATTGGGAAGTGTTGGCATGTGTGGGATTTCTAACCGTTAAAGTGTTGAAGGTGTGCAGTCACGTGTCGGAAATGCAGAATGGACAGAAATCCCAGCTTCACTACAGCACTTAAATAAATTGTGTGAGCCTGGGAAACTGTTACCGGTTATAAGAATGCGCTACCAAGCCATGCCAGGCTGTATCTGGTGCTTAATAGCCCCTGCCATAAGGTGGCATTACCTGGGCAAATGATCCCCCAGCTGTTATCTGGCAGATGGCGACTCTGCCTGGCAATGCAAGGCAACTGCAAGACAATGGACTCTACCAACTCTATCGCTTTGTTTTCGCTTCTATCTTATGTGCTATGAGTATGTTTAAAAATATGTGTCTTGTGACACAACTATTAAGAAGGCACATGGGTCTATTATTTGTGTTGTGGCGTCCTTGCCTTTACCAATACTGTCTTTACACATTATTAAGGTACACAATTATAATCCTTCTCAACATGCACCTGATTGTTAACTATGAAGGTAAGGCAAACCCCTTGGCCTTGCCAATGCTTATTTTTATTCGGGGTGCAATGAATAGCATTTTTAGTATTTAGCCAAATACCGAATAGTTCGTCAAGTATTCAGACAAATATGGCGCTAAATCGTTTTTATTTAATAAATCATGTTCAACTTTAAAAAAAACACTTTACTAAGTAGAGAAATACATGAATCCAGGAAAGGACAGAATAACACAAAATCAGAGAGCAGATGTGCCGATGGATGCTGCGTATTCAGAATCAGAGAGCATATCTGCTGATGGTTGCGGCGCATGCAAAATCAGAGAGCAAAGGTGCTGATGGATGCTGCGCATGCAACATTAGGGAACAGATGTGCTGATGGATGCTGTATATGCAAAATTGGAGAACAGATGTGCTGATGGATGCTCTGTATGTAAAATCAGAGAGCAGATGTGCTGATGGATGCTGCATATGCATCATAGAGCAGATGTGCTGATGGATGCTGCATATGCAACATCAGAGAGCAGATGTGCTGATGGATGCTGCATATGCAAAATCAGAGAGCAGATGTGCTGATGGATGCTGCATATGCAACATCAGAGAGCAGATGTGCTGATGGATGCTGCGTATGCAACATCAGAGAGAAGATGTGCTGATGGATGCTGCATATGCAACATTAGAGAACAGATGTGCTGATGGATGCTGTGTATGCAAAATCAGAGAGCAGATGTGCTGATGGATGCTGCATATGCAACATCAGAGAGCAGATGTGCTGATGGATGCTGCATATGCAACATCAGAGGGCAGATGTGCTGATGGATGCTGCGTATGCAACATCAGAGAGCAGATGTGCTGATGGATGCTGCTATGCAAATCAGAGAGCAGATGTGCTGATGGATGCTGTGTATGCAACATCAGAGAGCAGATGTGCTGATGGATGCTGCTATGCAACATCAGAGAGCAGATGTGCTGATGGATGCTGTGTATGCAACATCGGAGACAGATGTGCTGATGGATGCTGTGTATGCAAAATCAGAGAGCAGATGTGCTGATGGATGCTGTGTATGCAACATCAGAGAGCAGATGTGCTGATGGATGCTGCGTATGCAACATCAGAGAACAGATGTGCTGATGGATGCTGCGTATGCAACATCAGAGAGCAGATGTGCTGATGGATGCTGCGTATGCAACATCAGAGAGCAGATGTGCTGATGGATGCTGCGTATGCAACATCAGAGAGCAGATGTGCTGATGGATGCTGTGTATGCAAAATCAGAGAGCAGATGTGCTGATGGATGCTGCGTATGCAAAATCAGAGAAGCAGATGTGCTGATGGATGCTGCGTATGCAGATGCGTATGCAACAAGAGAGAGCAGATGTGCTGATGGATGCTGTGTATGCAACATCAGAGAGCAGATGTGCTGATGGATGCTTTGTGTGCAACATCAGAGAACAGATGTGCTGATGGATGCTGTGTATGCAACATCAGAGAGCAGATGTGCTGATGGATGCTGCGTATGAAAAATCAGAAAGCAGATGTGCTGATGGATGCTGCGTATGCAACATCAGAGAGCAGATGTGCTGATGGATGCTGCAGATGCATATGCAACATCAGAGAGCAGATGTGCTGATAGATGCTGTGTATGCAACATCAGAGAGCAGATGTGCTGATGGATGCTGCGTATGCAACATCAGAGAAGCAGATGTGCTGATGGATGCTGCGTATGCAGATGCGTATGCAACATCAGAGAGCAGATGTGCTGATGGATGCTGTGTATGCAACATCAGAGAGCAGATGTGCTGATGGATGCTTGTGTATGCAACATCAGAGAGCAGATGTGCTGATGGATGCTGTGTATGCAACATCAGAGAGCAGATGTGCTGATGGATGCTGCGTATGCAACATCAGAAGAGCAGATGTGCTGATGGATGCTGCGTATGCAACATCAGAGAGCAGATGTGCTGATGGATGCTGCGGATGTATGCAACATCAGAGAGCAGATGTGCTGATAGATGCTGTGTATGCAAAATCAGAGAGCAGATGTGCTGATGGATGCTGCGTATGTAACATCATAGAGCAGATGTGCTGATGGATGCTGCGTGTGCAAAATCGGAAAGCAGATGTGGTAATGGATACTGCATATGCAGAATCAGAGAGCAGAGGTGCTGATGGATGCTGCGATATGCAACATCAGAGAACAGATGTGCTGATGGATGCTGTGTATGCAACATCAGAGAACAGATGTGCTGATGGATGCTGTCTATGCAAATCAGAGAGCAGATGTGCTGATGGGTGCTGCAGATGCGTATGCAACATCAGAGAGTAGATGTGCTGATGGATGCTGTGTATGCAAAATCAGAGAGCATATGTGCTGATGGATGCTGTGTATGCAACATAAGAGAACAGATTTGCTGATGGATGCTGCGTATGCAAAATCAGAGAGCAGATGTGCTGAAGGGGGCTGCGTATGCAACATCAGTGAGCAGATGTGCTGATGGATGCTGCATATGCAGATGTGTATGCAACATCAGAGCAGATGTGATGATGGATGCTGCGCATGCAACATCAGAGAACAGATGTGCTGATGGATGCTATGGATGCAGATGCGTATGCAACATCAGAGAGCAGATGTGCTGATGGATGCTGCGTATGAAAAATCAGAGAAGCAGATGTGCTGATGGATGCTGCGTATGCAACATCAGAGAGCAGATGTGCTGATGGATGCTGCAGATGCGTATGCAACATCAGAGAGCAGATGTGCTGATAGATGCTGTGTATGCAAAATCAGAGAGCAGATGTGCTGATGGATGCTGTGTATGCAAAATCAGAGAGCAGATGTGCTGATGGATGCTGCAGATGCAGATGCATATGCAACATCAGAGAGCAGATGTGCTGATGGATGCTGTGTATGCAACATCAGAGAACAGATGTGCTGATGGATGCTGTCTATGCAAAATCAGAGAGCAGATGTGCTGATGGATGGATGCGTATGCAACATCAGAGAGCAGATGTGCTGATGGATGCTGTGTATGCAGCATCAGAGAGCAGATGTGCTGATGGATGCTGTGTATGCAAAATCAGAGAGCAGATGTGCTGATGGGTGCTGCAGATGCGTATGCAACATCAGAGAGCAGATGTGCTGATAGATGCTGTGTATGCAAAATCAGAGAGCAGATGTGCTGATGGATGCTTGTGTTGCAACATCAGAGAACAGATGTGCTGATGGATGCTGTGCAGATGCGTATGCAACATCAGAGAGCAGATGTGCTGATGGATGCTGTGTATGCAACATCAGAGAGCAGATGTGCTGATGGATGCTGTGTATGCAACATCAGAGAGCAGATGTGCTGATGGATGCTGTGTATGCAAAATCAGAGAGCAGATGTGCTGATGGATGCTGCGTATGCAAAATCAGAGAGCAGATGTGCTGATGGATGCTGCGTATGCAAAATCAGAGAGCAGATGTGCTGATGGATGCTGCAGATGAGTATGCAACAATCAGAGAGCAGATGTGCTGATGGATGCTGTGTATGCAAACATCAGAGAGCAGATGTGCTGATGGATGCTGCTGTATGCAACATCAGAGAGCAGATGTGCTGATGGATGCTGTGTATGCAACATCAGAGAGCAGATGTGCTGATGGATGCTGTGTATGCAACATCAGAGAGCAGATGTGCTGATGGATGCTGCGTATGCAACATCAGAGAGCAGATGTGCTGATGGATGCTGCGTATGCAAAATCAGAGAGCAGATGTGCTGATGGATGCTGCGTATGCAACATCAGAGAGCAGATGTGCTGATGGATGCTGTGTATGCAAAATCAGAGAGCAGATGTGCTGATGGATGCTGTGTATGCAACATCAGAGAGCAGATGTGCTGATGGATGCTGCATATGCAGATGTGTATGCAACATCAGAGCAGATGTGATGATGGATGCTGCGCATGCAACATCAGAGAACAGATGTGCTGATGGATGCTATGTATGCAGATGCGTATGCAACATCAGAGAGCAGATGTGCTGATGGATGCTGCGTATGCAACATCAGAGAGCAGATGTGCTGATGGATGCTGCGTATGCAAAATCAGAGAGCAGATGTGCTGATGGATGCTGTGTATGCAACATCAGAGAGCAGATGTGCTGATGGATGCTGCAGGCTATGCAACATCAGAGAGCAGATGTGCTGATGGATGCTGCGTATGCAACATCAGAGAGCAGATGTGCTGATGGATGCTGCGTATGCAACATCAGAGAGCAGATGTGCTGATGGATGCTGTATGCAGATGCATATGCAACATCAGAGAGCAGATGTGCTGATGGATGCTGCGTATGCAAAATCAGAGAGCAGATGTGCTGATGGATGCTGTGTATGCAAAATCAGAGAGCAGATTTGCTGATGGATGCTGTGTATGCAAAATCAGAGAGCAGATGTGCTGAAGGGGGCTGCGTATGCAACATCAGTGAGCAGATGTGCTGATGGATGCTGCATATGCAGATGTGTATGCAACATCAGAGCAGATGTGATGATGGATGCTGCGCATGCAACATCAGAGAACAGATGTGCTGATGGATGCTGCGTATGCAAAATCAGAGAGCAGATGTGCTGATGGATGCTGTGTATGCAAAATCAGAGAGCAGATGTGCTGAAGGGTGCTGCGTATGCAACATCAGTGAGCAGATGTGCTGATGGATGCTGCATATGCAGATGTGTATGCAACATCAGAGCAGATGTGATGATGGATGCTGCGCATGCAACATCAGAGAACAGATGTGCTGATGGATGCTATGTATGCAGATGCGTATGCCACAGAGAGCAGATGTGCTGATGGATGCTGCGTATGCAAAATCAGAGAGCAGATGTGCTGATGGATGCTGCAGATGCGTATGCAACATCAGAGAGCAGATGTGCTGATGGATGCTGCGTATGCAAAATCAGAGAGCAGATGTGCTGATGGATGCTGCGTATGCAAATCAGAGAGCAGATGTGCTGATGGATGTGATGCAGATGCATATGCAACATCAGAGAGCAGATGTGCTGATGGATGCTGCAGATGCGTATGCAACAAGAGAGCAGATGTGCTGATGGATGCTGTGTATGCAACATCAGAGAGCAGATGTGCTGATGGATGCTGCGTATGCAAAATCAGAGAGCAGATGTGCTGATGGATGCTGTGTATGCAAAATCAGAGAGCAGATGTGCTGATGGATGCTGTGTATGCAACATCAGAGAGCAGATGTGCTGATGGATGCTGCGTATGCAAATCAGAGAGCAGATGTGCTGATGGATGCTGCGTATGCAACATCAGAGAGCAGATGTGCTGATGGATGCTGCGTATGCAAAATTGGAAAGCAGATGTGCTAATGGATGCTGTATATGCAAAATCAGAGAGCAGAGGTGCTGATGGATGCTGTGTATGCAAAATCAGAGAGCAGATGTGCTGATGGATGCTGCGTATGCAAAATCAGAGAGCAGATGTGCTGATGGATGCTGCGTATGCAACATCAGAGAGCAGATGTGCTGATGGATGCTGTCGTATGCAAAATCAGAGAGCAGATGTGCTGATGGATGCTGTGTATGCAACATCAGAGAGCAGATGTGCTGATGGATGCTGTGTATGCAAAATCAGAGAGCAGATGTGCTGATGGATGCTGCATGATGTATGCAACATCAGAGAGCAGATGTGCTGATGGATGCTGCGTATGCAACATCAGAGAACAGATGTGCTGATGGATGCTGTGTATGCAAAATCAGAGAGCAGATGTGCTGATGGATGCTGTGTATGCAACATCAGAGAGCAGATGTGCTGATGGATGCTGTGTATGCAAAATCAGAGAGCAGATGTGCTGATGGATGCTGCGTATGCAAACATCAGAGAGCAGATGTGCTGATGGATGCTGCGTATGCAAAATCAGAGAGCAGATGTGCTGATGGATGCTGCGTATGCAACATCAGAGAGCAGATGTGCTGATGGATGCTGCGTATGCAAAATCAGAGAGCAGATGTGCTGATGGATGCTGCGTATGCAACATCAGAGAGCAGATGTGCTGATGGATGCTGTGTATGCAAAATCAGAGAGCAGATGTGCTGATGGATGCTGCGTATGCAACATCAGAGAGCAGATGTGCTGATGGATGCTGCAGATGCGTATGCAACATCAGAGAGCAGATGTGCTGATAGGATGCTGTGTATGCAACATCAGAGAGCAGATGTGCTGATGGATGCTGTCGTATGCAACATCAGAGAGCAGATGTGCTGATGGATGCTGTGTATGCAACATCAGAGAGCAGATGTGCTGATGGATGCTGCGTATGCAACATCAGAGAGCAGATGTGCTGATGGATGCTGCGTATGCAACATCAGAGAGCAGATGCTGATGGATGCTGTGTATGCAAAATCAGAGAGCAGATGTGCTGATGGATGCTGCGTATGCAACATCAGAGAGCAGATGTGCTGATGGATGCTGCATATGCAGATGCGTATGCAACATCAGAGAGCAGATGTGCTGATGGATGCTACGTATGCAACATCAGAGAGCAGATGTGCTGATGGATGCTGCGTATGCAACATCATAGAGCTGATGGATGCTGTGTATGCAAAATTGGAGAGCAGATGTGCTAATGGATGCTGTATATACAAAATCAGAGAGCAGAGGTGCTGATGGATGCTGCGCATGCAACATCAGAGAACGGATGTGCTGATGGATGCTGTGTTTGCAAAATCAGAGAGCAGATGTGCTGATGGATGATGCATATGCAGATGCATATAAAACATCAAAGAGCAGATGTGCTGATGGATGCTGTCTATGCAAAATCAGGGAGCAGATGTGCTGATGGATGCTGCATATGCAAAATCAGAGAGCAGATGTGCTGATGGATGC